>CM062202.1:18335000-18432500 GCA_031216445.1 Lateolabrax maculatus | reverse complement strand
ATTGATATCAAAGAAATATTCAGACCTTACTTATGCTGAACCCAGAGGGATTTGGTATGTAGCACTTTAAGGAATCTTTTTACTGAAACCCACAAAATTCCCCTTTTCCACCTTAAAATCCCCACTCGTATGCCTTGTGTTGCCGTAATATTGTGGCGTTTCATAAAGCCGTTCTTGCCAACACCATCTGAAGAACCTTCTGCCAAGCCTGCAGTATGTTTTCAGTGAGCTTGTGCTGCACATTTCAGATTTGATCCTCAGTCTCCAAACTTCATCAGTAAGTCATACAGAAGCTGCTCATTCACACTGGATGTCACAAGAAAACCTGACAGCATTTATGAATAAATGCTACATGTTGAGAGTTTACTGACAGGTTCTCTGTCTGTTCTGTCTATTACTATGCCTCCTCTCTCCTTCCTTCTTTCTCCCCACAGTTAATTTACACTTTGTTTCTCACATATACTGTCTGTCTGTCTCACACAAATCTAAAAACTCCCGCATTCTTTTTCTGTCTTGCTTGCCAATGTTCAAATGTTCCAATTCTAATGCTTTCAAATGCTGTGAATGGAAGAGGACACTTCTGCTTCTGCATTTCTCCCACACACCTTAACACTTTTTTCTGCCTCTCTCTCTTCTCTCTGCCTCTCTGTGGTTTGGTGAGACAGCTCTGCAGTGTGGGCACAGTGTCTGAGTCGGATTTGACCTCAGCAGTGCTGCTGCTCAGCTGACTTGTGTGTTTGACTCTTGTAGCCTCAGGCTGTGAATCTTACGTAAAATATGGTGCCATTACTTTCTTTCGCAGCCCTGCAGATCAGTGTGAAACCAGACTGGTGTGTGTTTGTGTGTGTGTGTGTGTATGTGTGTCCAAAGACGATGTTTCGTGTGTATGATAATAAGTTATATTCCATTGAATAAAGAATATAAAATTATTCATTGTCAATGCAGGGAAACCCTATCAGACGTCAACCTGACAATATTTTTGCTGCAGTAGGTACATTTTAGGGTCGTTTATGGCTTACACGTGTAGTAGCTGTTGCCAAATGAAAGTTCTGCGGAGTGCTTTGATAAAATGAGGATGCTTGTCGCGCTCTGCATATGGTAAAATAGGTAAATGATGCAAAATTGTTTTGCAAGAATTGTGGAGAAATACATTTTTAATCCCCAGTGAAAAGCACAAATTCACAGATTTCATTTTGTCTCTTATTTGAAGGAATGATCACCTATTTTCTATTGTAACCTGAATAAACAATGCCGAGATAATGGTTACTCTGAGGGACTTTATCTTAAACACCACCTATGGTAGATGTCAATTAAGCTTTCAGAAACATAATCGAATGTTCTTGACAACCTAATCGTTGAAAAAGGCAGCAGGGGACACAGTGAAAGAAACTGAATATCAACTAAATGTAACATGTCTTCTACAATAATTAAAACCTGCGCCTGAGTGGTATAAAAATCTTTTTAATTTTGTGATGTTTTATCAAGTATTGTGATTTTTTTAAATCTTGCACTTTTATAACACTGTTCAAGGTTAACAGAAAACAGTTATGGAGTTTTGAGCTAGACTTACATTACATATTGTCCAGATTCTGAAGAAGTCTAGACAATATGTAATATAAGTGGGCTGTGATGTGGCTTGACCAGTAATGAGAGCTGGCAGACAGGTGAGCAGCGTACAAGCCGTGGCTTGGAGCCACGTCACTCTGCTTTGGAAACAATGGCCTGGAATGGTGGGGGCAGCGAGTAAACATGCCTGAACCAAAAGTGAAATTTCAGAGCTACACCGAGCAGGTGACATTGAGCTGAGAGCAAACTGTCCTGCGAGCAACAAATGGATTCAATTCTGTAGAGCTAGAGGCATCGAAAAAGATTGTCTTTAAGGTCCGTCCTTAAACTTCACAGTGTTGTTTTTCTCATAATGGACCACAGACATATAAAAAAAAAAAAAAACATGAAAGATTTAAAGACCTGGGGAGCAGACATTGTATCTCTTTACCTTGATGACTTTTCGCCATTGTTGTTTAACCATATTGACGTGTCTTTGACTCTAGGGAAGAATTGAGCTGGACATTGTCTTCATTAATGAAATCTCACAACGCCTCCTGATGAGGTTTGATTGTTCAGAGTATTGACTGGTCTGCTTTGAAACAGACATGATGGTTCTGACACTACTTGGATACCAATGACCATTTTCACTTCAAACACACCTGAGTTACAGACTATTGTGTGAAAGTTGCTGTACGTAGTAACTAAGGAGAAGAAGAAAACTGGAATATCCTAGACAAACACGCAATATGAAATTTGTGAAGACTAAGGTGGTGTGTGTTTTTGCCACTAAGGTTTCCCCTGATTTTGACGCCAACACATTGTGTTTGTATCAGAAGAAACTCTTGGGTCAGGAAGGAACATGGCAAAGGCCTGGAAAAGATTTGGCTCATGTCATGTCACAGCTGTGTAATGATGTTGCTGAAATGTATGTTTGGGAAATTTGGCTCTTACTTTTTGGCTGGACTGTTCAGCTACACAGCAACAAATCTGTGGAAATGTTATTACCCTCAAAAATACAAATGCCATTGGTTAGATTTAATGTAATGGAAGAATAATAACGACGAGCATTTTCTCGGTTCTTCTAAAGTGGAAATGCGCTAAAGGTGAGCAATTTGGTCAAATATCTTGATCATCATTTTACAGATGATTTGATGGATATGATTGATGGGATGTGACGTGACAAAGTGTCATTAGTATGCGTACGGTCATGTTCATGCTATAGTGCCCCATACGGCAACAGTCAGACTGCAGCTTGCGTTGTGCTGCGTGAAATCAATCTTGCGTAGCTCGAAGTTTCTGCATTCCAATTCTTTCTTGGACCATGTTTCTGCCTTTACAGTCACTTCATAATGATGACACAAGGGTGTTATTGTGTGTGGCAGGATTTTGTAGTCGTTTGCACAAATGTAGCCAGATTTCAGGCAGCTATAAGTAATGTTTACAACAGGTTCTCAGTACAGTCCAGTTTAGATAATATATGTACAGACTGACTTACGACAGCATAAATTAATCCTACCAGAAGCGGCACGTTATTGATAATGATGCTGTTTATGTCATATAATATACTGTTTTAAATTTTGAATTGAATTGATTGAGTGAATCCCCTTTTTTGAAAAATGCATCAAGGAGTGGGAGTAGTATTATAGCTGTTAAAATGAAACATCACACAAACACACACGGACAAAATCCCATGCACACATACACAAACAGACACACACACACACACAGACACACACACACACACACACACACACACACACTCCTCTATATGCAGCTTACTCTATACTGTAGGATGCCAAACCATATGCCAGTGCAGTCCTCCTGTCATTAAAAGTTCAGTAGACAGAGGATGATGAAAATGACGTCTGACAATAGATGAGGATGGGCTAGAGTTTCTACACACAGCTCTATAGGAACAATGGGAGAAAAGATGGAGATGGAAATGAAAAGCAACAGAGAGAGACGACGAGAGATGATACCTGAATGTGTGCTAATCATTCAGTGCTGTATTGTCTTCTGCTGACAGTAATGCTTTGGGACGGACAGCATGGCTTCAGATACTCAGCTCAGTCTGTACCCTACTCTCTCTCTCTCTCGCTCTCTCTCTCTCTCTCTCTCTCTCTCTCTCTCTCTCTCTCTCGTTTCAGGAAGTGAACCCAGGGTTGTATACACCATCTGCTCTGCACTGCAGTGTGGGTGAAAGCATGACAAGTGAGGATGTGTTTGCCTCTCAGTGTGTAAATGTGTGTGCAGTTCATTTCATGTGCTTCACACAGCAGCTTATGGTCACACAACACGCACACGCACACGCCACATGAGGGGTCAGGCTGTTTAACTATTTATTTCTACAAACAGTAGAAAGTGGTGTGTGTCTCACATGTTAGAGAACAGATATGTAAAACTGGCTGATAAACAATACAATGATAAAAATGAAAGAAAGCTTAATATCAAGTAACAATAAAGTTACCATGGAGCTTCTATTGTCTGCATAACAGTACAAGGAACAACCTGAGACTCTGTGGTGATGGTCCTTAAGGTGCTCTGAACTTCAACTCTGATGTCCTGCTCTGTTGAAGCGTATACAGATTTTTTTTGTTTACTGCATCAACAGATTTATAATACTTTCCCTATTGACTTATTGACTGGTGTAGTATGTGGTTACAATGCCCTATGCAAGCTTGACTTGAGTAGAAATCATTAAAATTTTAATAAGTTCCGACCTCAGCAGAGCAGTAGAGTAGGAGCAGGCTTGGCTCGTGCTAGCGTGGAGGGGTGGGGGTGGTGGTTATGCATCGCTGTACATCTGAATACAGTGATAAGAAACTGGATTACAGTGGATTTATGTACCCACACTTCATTCTGACAGTACAGCAGAAACAAAAGGTTCACCGGGCTATTTTCTGAGTCCGTTACAAAAGTCTCCCACAGTCACTCTGATGCGCTGTGGGGAGAGCTCATTGAATTGATAACAATTTCCTTTACTTTCAGTCTCCGTAAACAACATTTGGATAAGTCAGTCAGCCAGACAGGTGAGAGGAGACACACAGGAGAGTAGATTTAGTTGCCTCTCATGACAGGATTCAAACCCCAGGCTGCGGTTTGAATTTTACTTCATGCAGTTTGCACTCGTACATATTGAGCCACCAGGGTGCAACTCGCTCCCTGTCTCCCCTTCCCTTGCGTCACTGTGTGTCCCGATAATGAGGTCTGAATCAGTTCCTAGCTTGGCAGCATTTGAAATGAACAAGAGCCGCAGTGACTTTCCTGTTGTGTCCTTGTTGGATTTATATTTCTATGCATGTTTCCTTTACAGAGAGGAAGAGAGAGAGTTAGAGAGGGTCAGGGATGGATAGAGTGAATGTGAGAGGTGGAAGAGTTCAGATGAAAAAGGATGAGAGGAGGAGCAGAAGGTAGGTATAATTGATAGAGGGAAGCATTAGGAGGCCGTGCTTCACTTGAAATGGTTGAAGCATTGAAATGCTGTATTTAGTTGCATACGTGCCCTGGTTTCTAACAGGCTTCACTGTCAGTTAACCTTACTGAGACTCTGACTTTTTGCTCTGAGACACATCAAGTCCAATCAGGTGGCAGCATGCCCCATGAAACACCAGTGAGCTTTACGCTTTTTGAACAGCAATTTAATCGATATGTGACTTTAATAACTGCAGCTATACTACTACAGCTATGGACTACAGCCTACTTTCATCTCTATTTCTGAAAAAATAAAGTGTGTTCTTGGCTTTCACTGACAAACTTAGCATCTACTGCAGCACTTTGTACAGGCTTTTCTAATTTTTAGGTTATGTTTACATTCACGTTTACTCACTAAGACACATTGTGTGTAGCCTTGTATGTATTTCCTTCCTCATAAAACATTTGAAGCTGATTTTTTTTAAATAACATTTATATCCAGCATTGTTTACATCCACTTCTGTGTTTCTTGGTTAATCACCACCTGTAGGTCAGTGGAATAGTGTGAAACCATAGCAGGAATGTTTAACTGATCACCTGCACATGAAATAAACAAAACGGGGACCTGCTCATAAAAAAAATGCTCCGTAGCACTACTAGAAGTCACACAATCCGCAGCTTACCTTTAAACAACCATTACATTTGAAATATACAAAAAACAGACAGCTCCCATAAAAATAACGTCATTGTAATTTCTTCCAGTGTCATTTTTCCTACCTTTTCGTTGTAATCTGTGCCGTCTAAAACCTTCCACAACGTTCAGTCATGTCTCTTATGTTATGGGTCTGTGCTTTCTGTGAAGACAGAGGTCTGAGCATGTGTCTGAGCAGACAGAGCCTTGAAGGGGTTTACTAATAGCAAAGCCTGTTAGAGTAGAACAAGAATATATCTGATGTAACCACTGTCTCATCTCAGGCTGGATGTGACTGCACACATGCAAATGCAAATGCAAACATACACATGTAAACACCAAAGGGGCCCCCATAGATCCATAGCAGGCTTATCTGCACATTATTGATACATGCTGTACTTGCACATACAGTAAGTGCACACAAACACGCATTTCCCTTCTTTTTTTAAATCTCCTTTTTAATCTTAGTTCTCACTTTTTAGTAGAGTTCTTTGCTTGAATGTGGATGTATGGGTTTGTTCATCACACACACTTTTCGTTTATGACAGAAAGCTGTGCCGATTTGGTTGTGTTTTTTTTTCTGTGCAGAGAAAATAGAAAAAAAAAACAGAGGCAGCAGATGTGGGAGATTGTAGGCGTTTAATGGGTTACAGCAGTCAAGGCCTGACTCTGGTGTGACTCTGAAACACAAACCAGCAAAATTCAAATAGGCAAACATCCATCACAGGACAATAACATACTCACAAAGAGCTTCTTATTTTTGCCGTGCCCATATGTGGGGAAAAAAAAAAGGGTGAAAGATCAGGCAAGAAAAAGCTAATTCCTGATGACATTTCAACATGTGTTGCGATAAAATTAAAACAGGACAGCTTTGTGAATACTGGGCAAGCTTTTGCGTGAGCCAACTCACACTGTTAATTTGGCAGAAGAGGGTTGGTGTCAGCTCAGCTACTGTACGCAGCCTGCTGAGAGCTTGCACAGCATAGTGGTGTGAAAGGCCAGATTAGCAACTACTGTAAAAGTGTGTGTGTGTGTGTGTGTGTGTGTGTGTGTGTGGTGTGCCATTTTGTGGAGGAGGTGTGAAGGTGCTCTGTGTGTGTGTACGTGAAAGACCTAGATGTTTTAGTAGGAATCAAGACTTTTATTTTCATGTGTTTTGCAGTAACTTGCGAAAATACTGACATCGTGAGTCTCCGTGTGTGTTAGTGTTATAGAAAGATGGCAGCTGTCCATTTCCGTTCGTAGCTTTTGATATATAAGGAAAAAGGGGATAAAATGAGACGGATGGTAATGAATAAAGGAACAAATTCTTTGTGCCTGCTGGTCGAGCTCCGAACCACCACACAACAAATACTCAAATAGCTTGTTGCTATGGTAATCGTGTCCTTGGCTCTGTAGTGCCATCATTCAATTTGGAGCACTTTAAAAGATACACACACCTACACACACACACACAAAACAAACATATTTAAGAAAGACTTTAAGCCACTGGGGTAAACTAAAATGGCATCTGAACTAAAGAGTGACATGAATAAAGGGAAAATAAAGGGTGATGTGATGTGACGTAATGGAAGCAGACCACTTTGAACCCTGAGTGCTGTTTGTGTCATGAATGCATGAACAGGCTTTAATTGTTTTCACTGTCAAGATTGTATACAAGTTTGTGCTACTTTCAATGGAAATAAGGATCTAGAAAGTTGAAATGTACAGAATATCCGTGCGGTGGAGGCTTTGAGAGGTTTGACACGGGTTTAAACTGTTAACACAAGCAGGTTTTTAGCTCACTCAGAGTGAAGCAGGGATGTCAAAGGAACAAGAGGAAGAACAGGAGGGAGACAGACATCAGAGAGAGTGTATGTCAATCTATGAATGATTATACTAGTAAATCCCTACAAGGGCCTATTATGTTTAACTGTGGGCAGAATACCAAACAGTGACTGTCACTGCTGTCTGTCGGCTTGTCCATAAACTGATGCTGTGCCCTTGGGCGTCCTGAAAGACACTGATAGTATTATTAATTCTAGTGACAGGTCTGCAGCAAACCAGCTCCGAGTTCAAACCTCTTATCTCGTGTGTGACAGCATTTGATAAAACTTATACCTCCCTGTGTATAGCTGAATAAAATGTTTCATATTTCATTTTGGTCTGTGGCAGCTGACTCTGAAGTTACAGTCTGCTTGTTCGCTAGTTATGAATGCAGGAATATAAATCTATTAAAACACTTTGTGTCATTTTATAGATGATCTCTTTGTTGCTGCTACTCTGGTTTTATTCCAATAGCACTGTCGAACTTTCTCTTTCTGATGTTAGAGTTACGGATAATGCATCCCCGTCCAAATGCTTCAAGTGCTTTCTTCATCCCACTCACTTTTGCTTTTTAATTAAAAGAAGTGCCAGGATAGCTTGTCAGGTTGGCTCCATGGTGTGACAGGAGAGTAATTTAAATGGGGCTGAGAGCCCAAACCCAAAGCAAGCATCAGTGCAGACTAATTTCAGGGATTTTAATGCTAATGTTGTCTCGCACTTTAGCTGCCAAATAGGACAGAGGAAAGCGAGAGAGAGAGAGAGGGAGCAAAATAAGGGAAACAGAAATTGAGCATGCAAACTAAGAAAGTTAATCAGTGATTTTGCATTTTTTAATCACCCTAAGCGTGTTATTAGGTTCTTACAACCATATTGATCCTTTGGAAGTGTAGTCTTTTCTCTTCAAAAAAATCTGTCCTCCCAAGGAACATTAGTTCCTCCCAAAAGCCTTCCTATGTTGGTCATTAATTCTTCACCACAGAAACAGTGTCACTGTAAACACACAGGCTTCCTAGCAATTATCACAAACAACTTTTTTTCTATCCAGTAATTGTTTAAAGAATCTATTTTGGGTATCTACTGTTCTTTGTTTTTTTACAGTACAACCCAACATTTTGCGAGAGGTTTTTTCAGCAGCAGGATGTTCCCTTAACTGCAGCAGCAATGCAGCTGTGACTAACTGGGCTGCAGTAGGATGGTTATGAATTTAAAAGGAAAAGTTCAGCGCGTCTATCAGGATGAAATGTAACAAATTAAATGTGTTTCCCTCTTAACTAGCATGTACAGATAATCCAAGGGCCAGTAATTAATAATCCGTTGGGTCAATCTGCGTGCTGGATCTGTCCTGCTCTTGACTGGATGCCAGCTGAAGATGGTGGGATTCTCAGAGCAGATATTTTTATGCAGACTGAGCTGGAGTGCCATAGTCTCTGTCATTACGCTTACGGCTGCAAAAAGTAAACTTTGCTCCTCTTCCTCTCCCATTGGTAAAAACTGTGTCCAAAGGGCTGCCATGCCAGTGTTGAAACTACAGGCCCATCAGACTGACAGCTCCTGTCTATATAACAACTGATATCCTCAGGGCGCCTGTCTCTTTCACACTAACTCTTCTGACAACTCTTTTTTACTGGGTTTTAAAGGATCCACTGTGAAACTTCCAGCTGGCCAGAAGCCAGTAAGGTTCTACTGTAAAGGTACCCTGCCAACTCCTGCCAACTTAATTTGTAAATCAGATGGTGGATACTATGCTTGCATAAGATTCGAATCTAATCCAATAACAATAAAGTTATTAGATGTTAGACAACACCGTCATGCAAGTAAGATATAAAGTTTTTAGCTTGTATTAACTATTTAACTTAAATTATTTTTTTCGTCCAGTCAGTTAGAAAAAAGGAAGCAGAAGGCTCTGCTGGCATATCATCTTCTCTCTCCTAGGAGACCCACTCATTTGGTGAATTTTTTATGCCCCTAATGTCTACAGCTTCCCCAAGACAAACTGCTGTGTTTTTAAATTAGACCTCACAACTGGTTTCCCTCATTCATTCAAATTGTGATTATTATTACAGGAAACTTTAACCTCCATGTTGATAGTCTTTCTGCCTCTAGAGGAATAGAGCTTATATTTGTGCTATAGTAAACAAAAACATACTTTTCAAGCATGATTACAAACAACCATTACTGTCAGTATATTCTTATTTTCCCATATTCTTATTTTCTTTTCTTATTAGCATTACCAGGGGAGCAGCATCCTTTAAATCGTCTTGGTGCTGTCTCGTCATAAAAGGAGTATTACAAGAATATTTTAAGTAATGAAATTCATCCATTATGTGACCTCCCTCCACCCCATCAAGCTTATTTTAAAAAATTGTGCCAGGTGGCATATTCCCATGCAGAATTAAAGGGTTTAAGTTATGGAATGAAAAAAAGCTTATTGCGTATTTTCAAATGAAAAAATATAGACAAACTTGTTATAGACAACCTTGTAAACAAACTTTTAACAGCATTAAACATATATAACTTAACATAGATTGTCATGTGTGACTTGTCTATTTGTAGACTTATTACATTATTCTATCTTCTGACACATTAAATACACTTAATAAAAATATCTTTGTTTCAGTTTAATAAAATAATAAACAGTGGAAAAATACAAAATACAATGAAGTAATTGGTAAGTAGAATGACCCATACAGAAAGTATAAAAATAGAGCAGATGATTACATAATGTTGAATGTTAAAATCTTAACTAATTTCAACAATACAGGGTTTAATGAGGGAGCAACAACTGTCTCTCATATCCTCTGTGTGGTTAATACTTTGGATCACCTGTAAAAATGTAATTGTTCTTTGAACAAGTTTATAAGGATGTACAACAGTGCTCACTCTAATAACCACATAATCTCTTTTATTGCCAGAAAGCAACTTTCTACTGAACACATATCAAAAAGAACAAGAATTACACCTTTTGTTTCTCATTATAACCACCAGTCAGAAGAAAGAGTTTTATGTGAGCCCTTTTCTCTCTTGAAACCCCTTCTCTTTTTCTGTCTCTCTGGCAAATTCACAAATCATGGGTAAACTTTACTGATATAAAGCTCTTTGTTCTCATCGCCCTGTTTGAGATAGAGAAATCAAAGATCATAACAACCTCCGAGGAATTCACTCAATTGTGATTTAACACAACATGACTGTGCTTTGATCTCTGGTGATATTGCAACCATATATTAACATCCAGCTCGATGATGACAATGTTGCTGCCAACTACGGATGTATTTCCCTCTTTGCTTCACATCGTTATTTAACAGGATGGATATTTTGCTCACGAGATGATGGTGGAATTACATTGAATTACTGTCAGAATGTTGTAGAGACGGGAATTACGAGAGACGATGGAGGGAAGTTGTCAGAAGAATTACTAATTGGTTTTATTAATTTTTTACTAACTTTGATCCAAGCTCAGCTTCAGTGATCTGGTACACACACCAACTATTTGTGCCTGTGAATGTGTGTGTTGAGTATGTGGCTATATGTGCTGCATGAACTTGTGAATACTGTATGTAATGTGTGTCTGTGAATTACTCCCTCGGTGTCTGTGTGAAGTATGACACACACACACACACACACACACACACACACACACACACACACTGTTCCTTCCCTTACAGATGTTGCTTCTTCCTTCCTCAGATTATACCCCTTCACGTCAGTCTCTCTTTTTTCTGTGTTTCTGTCTGTCAAATTCTTTTCTCTCCCTCTTTCTCTCACCTTTTCTCCCCCTTTCCTCCCTCCACACACAGCAGTGGCATAATAAACGCTGTGAGGAATAGGTGTTACTGTGCTGTGTCTGCTGAGCTCTCTGCCTTTGATCCATGTTGTAATCAAAATCACCTAACTGTGCCCTGAGGCAGATGTCATGGTGGGCTGACTTTTACATACCCACATTACTGTACACACACACGAACACACGTGCACACGCACAAACACACACACACACACACACACACACACACACACACACATACACACACACACACAATGCAGACAAATTAACACCTACACATTTAATTTACACATTCAGCTGATGAGTGAGCAGGTAAGGCTTTTATGGCCCACTGAAACACAGTACGTGTGAACACACTAACACACTTTGCCATGGAAGGAGTCACTGTGAAGTAGAGCTGAAACAATTTGTCAATTAACTGATTAATCAATCAAAAGAAACATTCACTTATTTTGCTTGTCGTATGTGATTGAATATCATTAGATCTGGGAGGGTTGGTCGGACAAACAAGCAATTTGATGACTTCACCTTGGCTTTATCTTTCTTTTTATATTCCAAACATTTACTTGGTCAATCAAGAAAATAATCTGCAGATTTTTCCATAATGAAAATACCTGTGAGTCGCCTCCTACTGTGAAGCTCTTATGATATATATTAATCCCCATTATGCAGCACCGTTTGTAATACTGTAACGGTGCTGCA
Source organism: Lateolabrax maculatus (assembly GCA_031216445.1). Lineage (NCBI taxonomy): Eukaryota > Metazoa > Chordata > Actinopteri > Acropomatiformes > Lateolabracidae > Lateolabrax > Lateolabrax maculatus. The sequence goes on along the minus strand of CM062202.1, from coordinate 18,420,564 downwards.
CACAGAGATATGGACTCAAAAGCAGGACTTAGAGGCAGAGCAGTTGACAGCAATCAATCGTTTACTCTGTAAGAAGTTCAAGGCAGAGTTCAACAACAGGAAAACAGTCAATCAAATCAGCCCGGGAAGAAACAGGCAGGCAAGAAACAGGAACAAAGGCTGGAATGCAAAAGACTGGGTAGTACATTATGATCTGGCAAAAGACTGGGGAAAGAGGGCTGGTAAATATGCAGGGGAGCTAATGAGGGAAAGGAAAACAGGTGTACTGGTGAGTGAGGGGATCGGGTGACTGTGAATGGCGGGAGCACACTGAGAGCAACTACAGGGCAGGTATCTAAAATGACAGGAGAGGTTAATGACTGGAAATAAAAGGAAAGCAAAAAATAAGCAAAAATGACTGAACAGAACAGCTGTGACAAACACACTGAGTGAATTCATGTATTCAGTTGTTAGTAACTCCTACTGGCTGGTTATATTAGAGGAGGAACATGGTGGTCTACACTTTAGAAAGTGAAAAAACTAAATTGGGATGAAAATTAAGTAAAAAACGAAAATGGAGAAATGTTGTCACTCTGTTATACCTGCATGTGTCGTTGTGGTGTGGGGGAAGAGGGACTGTTAGTGTGTGTGTTTGTAGCTATAAGAAGGCAATATAATTGACTTCCGTCTCCATGGAGATGTGAATGAATGCAAAAGCTGCAAGCGCTAGTATCTGTTGTGTGATTTTTGTAATGTGTGAGGTATGACGGTGTGATGGTTTCATTTAAAAGTTGGTTTTGGTTTGTGCAAATTGCGGTTCTACAATGTGCTATTAAAATAATGCAGTGTGTGGATAGTTTTTTATGTTATGAAGATGTACAAATTCTGATTCTGCTCTGGTGAGAATCAGTTTTTTTTTATGTGATTGCTTTAAAGCTGAAAAATGTGATGTTTTTTCAAAAACTATTTTCTGACTGCTTTTGTTTCTGTTGTCATTGTCTCTCTCACGCACGCATCAGAAAGTCATACCACCACATGCTTCTGTAAACACACGGGTTTCCCAGTGAACAACCCGATCGATGAGAGTGAGTCTTGAGGAGAGTGCAGAAGAATTAAAGGGAGATTGAAAGGAGAGATAGTGTATTGTGTGGGGGGTGTTAAAGACAGTGATCTAACAAAGGCAGGGTGTAATAAGTGAAACAGCATGAGATGAAGTGAGTGAAGAATGGAGAGCGGTATATGGACAGATATTCAGTCACACCGCGAGAGAAACTCAGCTCAAACAAATCTTCTTCTTCTTCTTCTTCTTCTTCTCCTCACATTTGTTTTTTAATCTGGGTCAACATCAAAGCTGACATAATAAAATCTTCCTGAGGAGAGACTAGGCCTCTGATGTTCACTGTACTCATCCCCATGCAGTGCAGACAGACTGACACGGCGTTAAGGTGGATGTAATAATCCATACACTTATTACTGTAATTGAGAAGCATATAAGGTTCATGTTTCACCTTTGTTTGCTTCACTTCAGTGGCTGCGTGGGGATTCTACTGGATTCAGTTTACATTTGCCAACTCTTAACCCCACACTGTCGAAGTTCATTAGCTATCACTTACTCAAAATTGGCCAAGCTTTTGCCATGCTAGCCCCCACAACCCTGTCTCCTTTATATACTACTAATCCATAACAGTAAATATGTTGACTCTAACTTGATATGTTAATAGTATGCCAACATCACAAAATGTTGATACTAAACTTATTTGCATAAGGTTCCCAGACAATGTGTTACATAGGTTACCTACAATATCCACTTTTGCAATGCAATTTAATACAATATAAAACCTTTTTTATGGTTATGTTTTTTTGGTTACGGTAAAAAAAAAAAGGATTGTGGACTTAGTGTAATATTAAAAAAAACAAGAGTTAATAGAAACATGGGACATGTTGTTTTTACTTAATTAACATTTAACAAAATCCACAGTGTTACACGACCCTACCCAAAGGGCTTTATTGCCTCAACCTAACCACAAGCAGGACCCAGGACGTTAACTCCAGTGTTTAAGTCCTGTGCTTTGTGTGCCCATCATCCACCCTGACCACGTCTCTGTGTAGCACATGCAGTACAAAAATGTAGCTTGAAAAAACATTGCCAAAGATCCAGGCAGCAATGACATTTTCCAACAAAACATAATGGGAAAAGCAAATAAATACGTGGATGTGATTTTTAAGAGACAGGGTTGGACCGATGTATTTCTGCCATTTGTTTCACTTTTGTGGCGCTCTTTGTGATGTTTGCTCACAATTATGATGACATGCGCAGTACCAATCGGGCAGGATGGACAGGGCAGGTAGCAACAGGCCCGTTTCATTGTCAACTGACACTTTCAGTGATGTGGCTTTTGCATTTGTGTTCTCTGTTGATGTGCTTGTGTTTTTTGAATATGCAAAGCGTTTTGGATATCCAGTTTGTTCGCCACGTTGCGGCCACTGTACAGCAGGGCAGCAGTGAAACACAGTCGTACATCGTGCTAATTGTAGCTAGTGCTGTAGCGAATGACCGCTTTCCTTTCTCCTGTACAGTAATTATCCCACTTTTTCTCGTTTCCATTCCTTTTTTTCCTGTTGTCCATTGCTACCAGCATGGGTTGATGTGTGAGCGGGTGCCATGTGTGCTGATGGGTATATGTCAGCCTTTTGCACCACAGTAGGGCTGCTACAGAGCTGCAGTATAATTTTGAAATTGCTCACATGTTTTGGAGAGAGGAACTAAAGAAGCAAAGAGGTCAACTCAGACCCAATAGAGATTCCATTTTTAATGATGTGATTTTGCTTGTGAAAAAAAAAAAGAAAAGGATTTTGGGTTCATTAGTGGTTAGCCAGCCAGCACAGTACTAATCCGTTTATATCACTTAGTGAGCACTTCTGAACTGAAGCTTAATTTATCACATTCACTCCTTGAGAATCTAATAAACTTATTACATAAACACCTGGCAAACACAAAGACACCTAGGGCCTGATGTCCACATAAAACTTACACATTAATGCCCACATCTCTGACCCAACCATGTTCACTACCTGCCTCTTATTAACCCTTACACTTGCTGCCTCTGGGAAGCAGCAGTTGCAGTCCAACACAATGGGAAACGATGGTGAATAATTGTGGCAATAAAAAATGAGGCCCACTGTGTAAACTTGTCATAAAAGACAAAGCTGCTGACCTAATGTATTTTGATACCCCCGGCATGATGATAATGTGCAACATAATTAGAATATTACTCCATTTTGTAGACATGACAGTAGCCTATTATAGAAAATCAAACCAGGACAATCCTATCCTAACAAGGTCAGTGCATGTGTGAGGGTAAAAATATTAGTTTTTAAAAAAAAATCAAGATTTTGGTTTTCTGCTCTTTTAAGACTGCACATTAAAGACTGTCACCAGTTTTATTTAAGTGATCACTAAAAAGAATATAGAAATGACACACTAAATGATAATGTGCGACACTGTGTGAACAGCAAATTAGTTACAGTTACAGGAGAACTGAACCTAAACACGGGTGCAGTACAGCGGCAATACAGTAACTCAGGAGCTGAACAGTGTCAGCATTAACAGAGACATTACAAAGGCTGTGGCAGCACTCAAGCAGGAATACAGCCCTGCATGCACTTTGATGCGATAATGGATACAACCGCAAGTTGACAAATCTAGGAGGCTAAGTGCTGAAACGATCTTACTTTGCAAAAATGTAAAAGTTAAATTTACAACATGAACTGAAGGCACCTCTAATCATGACTCGCTGTAAAAAAGGAAACATGAGTAATCTTCAAGTTGGTGATGATGAAACAGATTTTCTGTCCTCTTTTCTCCCTCTTTCCACACATGTTGTGCAAAAGAGTGGGAGTAATAAAAGTGCATAAAAGACAAAAGATTTTTCTGTGATGGACAAATGACTTTAAACAGGAGAGAAAGCACACAGAAGGAGAGATTATTTTTGGGTGGCAGCATATACCATATAGGTGGACAGCTGCTGCAGTGGGGTGCACGGCCAAGCGAGCAGTGATGCCGTGTTGTGAATAATGCAGGATGGAGCGATCAAGCAAGGTTTACTGAGTGTGGTCATAGTCCACATGAACTAATTCACAGCTGTACAGCATAATGCAGGAAGAGGCTATGTCTATTTCTGCGAGTGCTGTTCAGAGCTATAAGTGTAGATTTAGGAGAGTGAATCCACTGTATGTGTGCCACCTCAAACAACATTTTATTTTTCCTGCTACTGTATTCTGCCTGACTTTGTTATGGCTCACTATATCACTGTTACACTCAAAGAAAGCATGCAGATGTGACTGTACTGTTCCTGTTGTTGAATCCAGAGATGTCTGTTAGTGTACGGTTGGTGGTTCACATGCAAGCGTTGGAAAGTGTTTTGTTTGGATTGCTGAATATACAAATGTATTCTAAATCCCATTGTATTTCAGCAAAGGTCATCTTGTTCCAAATCATTTAAGATTTGCTTTGTTTCATTAACCTTTATTAATCTTACAATTGAATCAAAGAGCTGAAGACATTTGTTGATCCCTGGAGGGATTTAGTGGTCACAGAACAGGCAGGACACTGGGGCTGGATTTAGCTGCTGTGATTGGGGGTGCAGTCTAAATGTCAAACAGTCACCTTGTTCTATTGTAACATACAGTGTTATATGAATGAATAATAGGGCATACCAACATACATATTACATAAAAAACATGATAAAACTTGTTCTTTGAGCTTTTTTAGAAAAACACAACAAACAAACAAGTAAATAATACATTATGTAGCTTACTGTGTCTTCGATATGCATGTTGCCAGAAAAATAATATCAGGGTCACATCATAGAAAAAAGAAACATTGTCGTTTTATGTGTAAAAACACTGCAAGGGTCCGAACTCTGCCATTGTGCCACCTCTGCTCTTTGAAATGCTGCAGCTGCTTTTTTCTTCATGAAAACAGAAACTCTCTCTCACTGTCTCTTAGTATTGATTTATCAAGGCTTAATTTGCACCTAGTGGGACCAACAATCTTTTTTTTATAGGAGTATTGAACAACTATCCTAAAAAAGAAAGGTAACGCGTTTAATTATTGCTTTGCTCAGTGTCATTAATTAGCACTATAAAACAGTACAGTAATAACAACCATAAAATGGTAATAAATAATATTAATATGTTGGAGACTCAGCAGGGTTTGTCTCTGCTCTCGGAGAGCATGTGCTTGTATATTATACTTTTTATGGTCCACAGCAGTTTTCTGACATTTATTAAACTGTTAATTTTAACTGTGTGTGTACTTGTATGATGATGCTGTGTGTGTGTGTGTGTGTGTGTGTGTGTGTGTGTGGGTGTGTTTGTGCGGTCAAGTCTATAAAGCAGTAACTTACTGAAAATCCATCGAAGCGTTTCTGGTCTGCTGTTCAGTAGAATTTATTGATCGTGTCCTACACGCTTTAGCTCCCCAACATACACACTAATGGCCAGAAATCTGCTGGCTCCGAGCTTTCCCCGCATTTCTCCCATGTGTAAATTTAATTCAATTTATGCACTTTTGTATGTGAATGTGTCTGTTGTGTTGGAAGTGAGCGTGTATACTTGTAAAACAAAGCGTTTGTCTCCCTCAATACCATGCATGCATCTGTAAAAGTGTGTGTTTACATATCTTCATTCAAATAAACTTGTTTGTATGTCTACGTTTGCGCTAGGGTTTGTGTGTTAGTGTTGTGTGAGTGTATTTGCATGTGTTTCAGTGTGTCTCTGTTCCAATTTAGTTACAGCTTTGCACATCATGAAATGCCCCTAAACGATATCACAGCCTATCAGACTGAGTGTGTTCCCCTTTAATGTGAATGACACTTTGAGGTAAAATGTTTGTGTGTAGCGACATTGTCAGCGTGTCTTTGGGGATGGGTTTTAATAAGGTTATTATTTATTTAAAAAAGCATTAAAACATTGCAATTTATTTTCTTTTTCCTGGGAAAGTACTGAGGGGAATGGAGATCTAATTACCTACAATCCATGCTTACCCCAAGATACAACAATTATGTTTCCCGCCCCATAGTGAATAGTTCTTCATGTCCTGGATCAGGTGTATAAAGAACCAATTATAATCTAAGGGTAAACTCACATCAGACATTTGGAGCTATTTGGCTGTCTTAGTTTGATTCTGTGAGTTAGAGTCACAACAGACTTGCATGATAAACTGCTCTTGCTTCAAAATATGAGCCTCAGTCCTCTTCCACGCACCCAACTATCATTTTTATTTTGAGTGAGCGAGAATGTGATTATACCAACAAGATGAAACAACCATACTGTAAAACTTGTTTTTATGAGCATGTAAATCATCACCGTATGTTTGTACAGCTTGAAGGAGATGGATGTTGACATTTATAGCCAGCAGAACATTATGAGAGGAACTGATTCTCATATTCAGCTACTTATTCGCGTATTCTTGACATGAACACCAGAGGAGGTAACTTATGGCAATGAGTCATCATGCTTTACTAAAGCCATATGGACTCTTTATACTGCAGAATGAAAGTCCGTCTGACTTTTAGGTGAAAAGTGGTTTTCTGTGTATCTTCCAGCAGTGTGCAGCTGAATCATATGCTTCCAAGGACAGAAAAGATTGGGACACACTAATTGATTTGCAAAATAATTATTTAGGCCATATAGCATAGGTCTACAAACTTGTCTTGTTGGAAGTTACTAGAGTTAAGTATACTCCATCAGAAGTGTTTGTTGGGTGGTTGAATAGCTTCAGAAACCTGCTCCGTCCACGCCTTTCAGACATTGGATCTGTGTCTAACCATTTCTTTACCTTTCTGAAACGGACGATGCAATATTCACACCCATTTCACATCTTGATTGTCCTGCTGTGTGGCGGATTTCAACTTCTCACTGTAGCTCTTTTTTCCTTTGTTACACAACTATTTCCGTCACTTTTCATGTGAACAAACGAGTGCAACAGTTCTTTCTTCACTACGTTCAGGAGAGACTGTCTGACAGAAAATCTGCACTGTTATACCCATTTTTTAACAATCTTCATCACCATCATCTTGCAACCGCAACCGAGATACGATTCACCACGCAGTGCCAGCTTTCATTAGCTTTGGTAGGTTCTCAGTTTCATGTTGTGTGTCTCTACCAATAACGTTGATGTAGTTGAGTGGTCTTTGTCCTCTATTAGGGCACGGAAGTCTCCAATCTATATGATCCTACATGAAGGTGGTTAGTACTGGATGTACAGCGTAAAAAAATGAACAAGCAATATGTAAATCCTTTTTGTAACTGATATTGTAATCAATTTCGTCTACAGGGAGAAACTGTGGCAACTCTAATAGTACAATTTACATTTATTGGGTAATAGTGATTCTATGGCCACAGCACTGTTTTATAAGCACTAAATCCTTATTGTGGCTAAGGTGTCTTCACATTAAATGTATACAGTGATAATCTTGAAATATTGTCAGTTTTTGAAACATATTTTAAGCCTTTAGCTGTGCACAAGTAGCTTGTCATACACCCACGGGGAAACAATTTTTTGAGTTTTATTTATTTGCTCCTGCAGTGAATTACAGATATCAGACTGTTTTCTGTTTATGATAATGGTGATGGTATTCATCCTCTGAGGAGAAGTTTATTCCTTTCTGAACGTGGCTGTAGGCTTTTCATGATTACAGTGATTCAGAAACAATTTAAGAATACAGGCCCAAGTTTTCTTCTTGGGCAGTTCTGAGCAAACTGTAGAAAAGTAAAAAAAACTTACACCAAAAAAGAAACATAGAGGAGAATGTTTTTGTTCTTTGCCCCACCTATTGTGATCTATTTGTTTTATCCTTTAGTTAACACAGTACCATCAGCATACATTAATTTCCTTTAATGCTCCATGTGTATCTTACACCAATGACATCTTTTCATTTACCGAATGTTAATGACTCAGTGCTGCATTAAGACATTCTTGGTGGACTCTCCCACCTATTCTGACATGCTAGTTTAAAATGATGTTTCTCTAATGTAACAGTCATGACATAGTAGATGAAAGAAATGCTTATCTGTCTAAATAATTGATTAGAACCCTGGTCTCATTGTCCGATAGTCATTGGATTGATGTTGTTTCTCGTCTATAGGCTGCATTAATTAGACTACTTGAATGGGAGGTAATGTCAGGTGGTTTGACAGGATCTCTCACTATTATTCTCACTGACTTTAATGCAAACTCCATCCCCTGAAATAGCATCATAGGGATGAAGCCTGTGCACCAAACAATTCCTAATAGACTTGTGATGTGTTGTAAATGTTTTGTCTATGTACTGTATGCATTAAAATGTAACCGCAGCTCTCAATCAATTCTAATTGTGGATAGACACTGTCCATTAAGGCTCCCATGCTAAGGGAAAATACTCAGTATGGTACTTTGAGTCATTGCATCTACCAAATAGTGTTAATTAATTTTTACTAACAATACCTACATGAAATCAATAAGGACCGTGTTAATGAAGATTTAAAACTGAACTCAGAAAAGCAAGTTATACATGCATGCATGTGTTCAAATGTTGTTTTAAGGCATTTGACACTGGTTTTCATTTTGCAAAAGTAAATGGTGCAGTGAGGGATGCCTAAGGCCAAAGAAGCCATATGCAGAATTATTGTTTCATGTTTCTCAAACATGAATTGTTTGTGATCTCAGCTCAATATGATGTCTTGAGACCATGACAAGTAATACAAGAGAAGGAACTGGAACTGTGTTTGCATTCCTCTCTGTGCGCCTGTTTGTGTGTGAACGTGTGTGTGTGTGTCCACATATTAATCTCCTTTATTGATTGGAGTCTTAATTAGTGTATTTAATGACCCATTAGGATTAGCTGAGCATGCTGCAAAGTGACTGAGACATGAACACCATCACAACTGAGATGGGATGAAGGAGAAGAAGGGGGAAGAAGGAGAAAGAAGAAAAGGAGTAGAAAAAGGAGAAGAAGGAGAAAAAAAGAAGATTTTAGCTTGTACCCCACATTTACACAATCGTACACCTCGACTTGGGCATCTTGGCAGTGGTTCATAAAAGTCCCTCACCTGCATTTTCACAGCAGCTTCAGGGATTTGAACCTACGATGTTCTACTGACGAGACCGTTAAGATACAGTACCTCAGAGTTGGCTGCTGTCTCAGCTTGTCCACCTCCCTTTTTCCCTGACCAGCTCTCTGCAGCACAGCAGTGAGTGAAGGCAAGTTCTTCTGAATATACGTCCTCTGGTGAGAGCGTGAGAATATTTGAGAACACATGTGCACTGTATGAGACAGCATGAGAGTCTGTCTGTTTGTCAGAGGCTTGTTAATTCTTCATTTCGTTGCAGGGAACTGCAGGCAGAAAGACACACTAATCCCTATTAAAACAGGATTAGTGTTTTTCTGAGTCTGGTAATGGTGGATGTTGCAAGTGGCATCCTTAATTTTAATAGAATGTGAATCTGATTCGGTTTTCATTTTCAGAAGCCTGCAAAGTACAAAATGCAGAACAACCTACTTGTGCTCGGCCAGCAAATAACAGTTAAGCGCAGACTAATTTGGCCTGACATGTAAAGTGATACATGATGCTTTTGTTGCCCGGCAGATTGTCTGACCGGCTGTTCATGTAAGTAGAAGTGCTGATCAGCACGTCTTCCGTCGAGGCTGAGAGCCTTATTCTGTACAAAAAGAGTTACACATGTAACATGGGAAAACATTACAGGACTTTCCCCAGTGAAATAAATCCAGGCTAAGCGGTGCTATAAACCCTCATTACAAAATGCAAGGTCATGAAATCAGTAACATTGCAGTACTCACAAATAGCCTGTGTAATGTGTAGGGTGCACACATCTCCTTGTAGTACATTTCATAGGCATAAAACCAGTGCACCACTCTAGTATACACGCTAGCATTACAGCTGTACAGCCTTCAAGCTGTGTGTGTATGTGTGTGTGCTTATCTGTGTCAGTCTAGTCTTTGCTGAGGGAGAATCTGGGATCTTCTAAGAATCTCATTTGGTATTTGTTTTGTTTTGCCTCCAGGCTCTGAGTCATCTAGGTCCACAGTCAAGGTTTAAGGAAATTAAACCAGAGCTACCTTTCTTACACACTATGAAGAACGCATTGATTTTTTTTCTTCTCAAATAAAGAACACCAAACAATATCGTAATGTTCTGAAACAGCGTTTTGTTGAGTACGCGTGAGCCTGTGTAGATCCACTTGCTGCTGGTGTCTTGCAGTATTAACAATAGCAAGTTCAGAAGAGAAATCGTGCATCTTGGCCTCCTTAGGCTTGTGCCACTGTCATTTTTAAGGAGTTTCCCTCAAGCCACACTCCACTGTGTGTGCTCTGACTTCCATGTCTTTAGTCTCAACAGAAACCTTTCGGCAGAAACAAAAATAAGTTTCAGTTCTTTTGAGACAAAGCTGGGAGGAAAAAAGTTTCTTCCACATTTCCTCCATTATTTGTCCTTAGTTTGCACTTGAAGTTGCTGCAGATCGCTGCAACAATATCATAATCTTCTGCAGAATGCCCCTCAAGTAAACGGTGTTTGGCAATAGTTTGAAAATGGCCCGGATTCCCATCAGCACCTCTGAAAATTGAAGGAAGATTGATTTGCATGAGGGGCAGGTGGGGCACTTTAGGATGATGGATATCAGCTTGGTTCTATTGCCGCAACAAAGAGCGAAAGGGAAAAATGATAGGACAAAAGATGACAGAATAACCTGACTGTCTGCCAAAAAAAGATTTTGTAGCATCATAGATCTCGGTTTGCGGAAATTGCTTGTCCTTTGTCAGATGTCCTGGGTTTACATAGCTTTGGAAACCAGTCAGGCTCTGTTGCTGAACAGCAAGGCCACTTGACAACACATAGATCAAAGACTTTGGCAGAATGATTCAGGCCTGAAATGCAAGGATCTTTTGCCCACGCAGCCACTCTGAGTCACTGCAGGCACGTATGGGGCTGTGCTTGGTTGTGTCCTTCTGTAACTATTCAACTGCTGGTACGCACTGATTTATACATATCCAGAACTTGAAAACATTTAAACATCAACTCAGCATCTCATCAGTGCCTTTTCCCACATGACCAAATTCACTGCAGGAACACCATTACCCATATACAAATACATGACTATCTTATCTCTGTGAGTGTGAAGCTAATTGTGGATAATTTGCATTTTGAGTACCTAACTTAATGCAAATTTGCCTCAGGAGAAAAACAAAGAGGTATGTGTATATTTTACATAACAAGAGGAGCACCAGGACAGCAATACTGTTGTAACAGAGCTGAAAGGATGGAAGTAGCTACATAATCTATTATGGCTCCCAGTGGTATGTTTTTACTGTGGGGGTTGAATTACGATACACTGTAGGTACTTTATTATATTCCCATATAGAGAGCTGAATTCATTCCTCATGTAGGTTATCTTCTGTTGAATAGCTTTCAACTCTCAATCTGTTTTCTTTCATCAGTCGTTCTAGAAAAGTGCAAAGTACAATAAAATTTAAGAAAGTCATCTGAAAAATTAACAATAGTTTTGTTATCGTTTAACTGCTGCAGCTCCCACGAGTCTCAGCCGTGTGGTGCCTCTAAACTATAATGAGTGTCGTTATCGTAATTTTTCTTGGGGACTTCAATTGTTGAGCTCCTTACTGACAAAATTAGAGACATTGTGTGAGCATAGTAAATACTCTATATTCTTATAGTTCAATAAAAAGTGATACTTGAAGGCCACACGTTTACATATAACGTGGTAATATGTATTTAAATAAAAAATATTCTATAGATGTGTGGGTTGTTGAAGCATTGCATTAGTAGGTTGCAGAAAGTCAAGAGTAACATGACGGAGTTTGAAAATGAGTGTCATATTCTTTCTATTACACTGTGAGACGGAGGAGACACATATGTGTGTTTTAATATATTTCGCTTGTACACGCTGCATTCAGCCATTCACTAGCTGCATACACCATTGGCACAAATACTGTACATCAATGTTTATTTGCATGATCAAGTGCTGACTCAAACGCACGCAGGCACCACAACAAATCTCTCCATAATCAGAATTACTGCTCTGGTCATACATGGTATATATTGCAGCTGCAACTGTGAAGGTGTCAAAAGACTGATTGGCTGAAAGTGTGTGTCCTATCAGTCCCATTGGCAGTGTTATCTCGCCTGGCTTACTTGGTGGCAGCTTTTATATTACTCCCATACACTGCGTGCTGCATTACTCTGCCTGTATGTAGGCTTTGAGAGCTGCCCCCCTCAACCCCCTCCACTCAGTGCTCAGGCTTTGATAGGCATGAAATAGCCCCACTGCTGAGATTTCTCCTTAGTCCAGAGAAACAGTTAAGCTCACACGGACGTGCAGGTACAGACACATACAGGCACAACATGCAGGCAGGTGCTACGGTATATATAGCTGAGCATGTGGACCCACCACATACAGAAATGTATTCATGTATTTATGAATGCATGACTGCATAGGCACATTCACACACACAACATACAGATTGCTTACTTTTCAAAAGAGACTTTTCAAGAATGATGGTTATGATTTTAGCGTTAGCATTTTTTCTATGGAACTAAGGAACAATGGGCAAAAGGTGAATGTTTGTGCTCTGGGGCAACAGACAGCAGGATGAGATAACACGGTGGATGTGAGGGAGGAACATTTTGCCTGTGTTGTGTTGTTGGCACATTGCTGACATGCTTCTTGAAGAACTTAAAACATAAGAGTGGAGTTATTCTACATTAATCTTATTGTTCAACTGGAGATAAATATAAAAAAACAAGTCACAAATACATACTCTAATAAAATAAAAAAAAAGGCTAAGTAGGCCTAGTTTTCTAAAACTGCTGGGCACTGTAGTTGATTGGGAACGTTACTTAAACAGTATTAAACAGTGGATTTGTTGGGGACTATTTTCAGTTGCGCATTAGTATACTAATTAGTATTTAGATCACAAACGTGGGGTTGAATTAAAATATACTAAAGTGCCCAGGTTCATCGAAATTGTCAACCAGTACAACAATGTGGCTCCTTGATGATTGTTAGTAGGATCAGTTCGTTGTTGGTTTTGTTTGTTTTTCATGTGATTTGTCGACAATAACGAAAATACAGAATATCTGCGTGTATTTTTTTTAAGTTCGAAAAAAAATTCTCCAAGATATTTTCCTCATGTCAGATTGACCTGATGTAGCTTCTGTTCAGTCTCTCTCTCTCTGTTGCCAAGTAAGTGATGGTTGTTGTGGGCACAGACAGGTGCATTAGATTCGGAGAGGGAGGAAGGAGGAGCTGATTGGTCCGTAGCTGATTCTACAATGTTCATCCACATGACGCTGTTGCCGTAGTAACGCATCAGCTTTTTTGATTCTCATACAGTATAACAACAAAAAAAAAAAAGTACCAAACATTTTTTTACATGTAAGTATATCATGTAAGACAATTCAAGAGGATGTCATCCACAGTCCTCCTTATATCTTAAGGACAGTAAGAGTGGAGGGACAATACAATTAGGAGAAGGTCGTGGTAAGGTCAGAAATTGCAGGAGGGGGCAGGTGAGGGGCTGCTGGTGATGTGAGCGAGGGGGGAGTGTCAGCTTATCACCATACATCACCATCGACTGGGATCTATCGCTGTTTTCTCTGCCCCCCTCTCAAGCTCTCCCTTTCTCTTGTTGTCCTTGTGTCCCGTCTGGCATGTGTCAGATCTGGTGCCAACGTATCTATCTTGTTAATACTGAATTTGAGTCTGATTAATTAATGTTTTTTTCTCTCTCACTTGGGGAGCTGAAAGCAACTTCATCTCATCTCTCATTTTTCACCCCTAATTGTAATTACATCTTTGTTTGAATTGCTACAGCATTAATCACCATACACAAACTTGCCAGTTTCCCTCTGGAACAAGTACTTTTTCCAATCTTTGGCATCTTGGTGCAGTTCATTAGTGGATTGCATGATCTGTCTTTTTAAACTCTGTTTCTTCTTTGTCTTTTCAGCCTTTATCTTTAATTTTTTACAAATTTCCCTCTGGCCCACAGGACTTGCACAACTTGCATGACGTGGCATATTATTGAAGATTACAGATTTTTCCCTTTTCTCATCTGATTTTTATTGATATGGGTGAATAAAGTGCCATAGTTGATATCTCAGCAGATCTGTATTGTGTTTTTAGTTTTTTTTAATCAATCATCGCCACTATCTCCCTCTTTAAATTACTCAGTCAATTAAATATGGAGAGATAATTAGTCCACACAACATGATAATTATCTGCAGATGGCTCTCTTTTCCTCTCAAGTGAAGTCATTAGCATTGCAGCCTTTTTACCAATAGAAATTGTATGCAAATACTTTATTCCAACTTGCTATTACTAATTATTCTTGATGATGATTCTCTCTCCCCAAAATACGGCTATACAAAGTTAAGTCTATAGAACATAATGACTTTTTTTCCCTGTCACATGAGCAGACCTCTAACAGGACAGTTTAGTCCCTCTGGTAATGTACAGTCAGCAAAGATGTGTCAAGGAATTGGAGGAATTGGAGGTTAAAGATATTTAGTGGAAAACAAGGTAGCAGCAGCAAGTTTCTTTTGCCAAACTGCCCTGTAAATCAGGCAACTTGACAGACCTTCAGAAATGAATATATGGTTGAGAGTGATGGATTTGCACAGTAGAATAGCTGCAGAGAGAATTCATGTTTAAAAGATGATGGCATGCAAGTGGGAGGTCAAAAAGGAAGTGAGCGGGTGGTGAAGGTTGTTGGTCTATGTGAGAGGAGGACAGGTGCCGCACACATGCTTAATGGTTACTGCAATGTCAGTATATGCTTTTGAAGGATTTGCTAAAGTTTTTGTAGCTCAAACCAAGTACAGTCAATATAGTTTAAATGTTGGCAGGTGATTTTCTACACTGGTAAAATACTTTCCAACAAACAATAATACACATTTGATCATTACATTTTATTTAACTAACTGAAGCCACCTTCTGCACCAACATTTCACTTCTAATGAAATAAAATATATATATATATATAAATACAAATTCCTTGACTTCCCTTGCCTACTGTAGCCAGAAATACAGACAGACATAAACGGTAATGGAGTGACTGAGACAGATATGAAGACAAAGCAAAGGCAGATACATTTATAACATGAGGTCACACTGAGTCACAAGGTTGATTGTCATGAGCACAGGCCACATGTGACAGAGTTGGATTTTAGTTGTACAATATATGGTTAGGAAGCTTTTCATTACTTTAAAAAATAACAGAAACTAAGAGGACATTAACAGGATACATAGAGAGCCGATGTTGGATATGCAGAAGAAAAGAGAAACACGTCTAGAGGCAGACGCAGACAGAAAAACGTTGACATAAAGGGATATTCAGTAGACTTGCAAGGACAGCGGTGAAAGAAACATGAGTCACAGCGAGGTAACTGCTGTTGTGTCCATGAGGTGTGAAGTGTCTATAGACAAGCAATGTGTGTCGCCAGAATTTGGGTGATTACTGTAACATTGTAACCTACTTAATCTGGAGCTCAGGTGGCCTTAGGCATGCACCCCTGCGTCCTTCTCGTCCTCTTTCTCTGTCTCCTGTCTCATTCACTCTGTTTGACACACACCCACACACACACAGACACACAGACACACACACAGACACACAGACACCCACACACCCACACAGACACACACACACACACACACAGACACACACACCCACACACACACACACAGTTTTACACTCGGTGGAGAAGTGTGTCAGACGTTCTCTTGTGGCTCATAACTCTTTTCTGGAATCGTAAACAGCAATTCATTCATGTTAATTTTCAAATTGGTCACAAAAGTGAAACCAATCCCCCTGAAGGTATCCAAAAAATCATTGTGGAGAAATACGGGCGGCCGTGGCTCAGTGATAGAGCGGGGTTGTCCAATAACCCAAGGTTGGAGGTTCGATCCCCGCTCTCCCTCCCGAAGATTGGTGGACTGACAGCTGGTGGGGTGGCAGTCCACCTACTTGCCACGGCCGAGGTGCCCTTGAGCAAGGCACCGCACCCCCAATTGCTCCCCGGGCGCTGTGAACTGCTGCCCACCGCTCCAGTGTGAATATGGCACCTGTCTCTTTGTGTGACCCTGTGCATGTGCGTGTGTGTTCGTACAGGTGCCACTGGATGGGTTAAATGCGGAGAAATAATTTCACGTTTGTACGTGGAGAAGTATACCCAGAAATAAAACAGTGACCGTACTTAAAAGGACAGCCAAGTAGCAATTTATGTCTGTACGGTGTTAAATATAAAACTTAATTAAATAGCATATTTCAAAACCATACAAAGTGCTTCACATGTCCAAAAAAAGTTTCATATCAAACTAAAAAGAAGGGAAAACATTGTTAAAAGCAATCCACTGAAAGAATCAAAGAAGCATCAGTAAATGGCCAATTACACCCAACTGTCTGGTAAAAACTAATCTCATTTAAAATGCAAACTTGAGGCGTAACCTTTTTCTTTCTTTACCCAATTCTGAGCAGTTTCCTGTGCTACGATAGTGGAGGAGGTGAAGGGAAAATCAATGACAGATCTGTGATGATGAGTGTTGACATGAACGAGAGAGAAAGAGAGAGACAGTATTTTGGCAGACGAAGAGAGACGATAATGTTGCCATAGTGCCGGGGGTATTAGAGAAAGTCATTACTGTCCATCATCTTGCAAATGAAGACATGTTTAAGTGGAGATGAATAGCCTCATTGATGGGGAAGGCTTGTTATGGTAGATCTGTTTGGAAAAGCGGCTACGGGGGGTTCATATTTCAATAAATATTTGATGGGCGAGGATGGCTGTAGTAGCGTGTGTGTGTGTGTTTTGTGGTGGGTTTTGGTTATATGTGCGGCTCTAAGTGTTTGCATATCTATGAAGAGCCATTTGAAAGGGGTTTTAAATGAGGGAGACGATCACTTTCTCACTCCATCTCCCAAGTGGGGAAATCTTATTTTCTTCTTCTCTGCATCATTCTCTCCATCTCATCTATTATCCTCTTCACTGCCGCTCTTTCATCCAATCTCGCAATCTATCCCTGTGAAAGCTGAATGAGGGGACGTATTGTGTAGGCTCAGCAGTGTCAGGGCCAACCAAGCTCATCTGAGAAAAGTTATTTGTCCCTTTATTACTTCAGTCAACATGAGAAAAAAAAGTCTAGCAGTGAGCAAATGAAAGTATACCCTGCCATAATTGCCCAGTAGTTTCTTTCCACTGCTTGCTACAATAAGCGTAAGAGTATTAATGAAAGTATGCAGCTGCACTGATAAGTTGAATTTATTTGATCAACCTGCTCTTTGAAGTTTGTTTTAGAAAGAGGAACCAGTCCTGTGATTCTTATTTGTTTGGGTCATCAATGTGGAGGACAGTTTTTTAGTTAATTAGGCCATATACGGTAGTGTTGAGGCCATGAAAACTGCTCCATCACAAACTACCATCACTGCGTTTGCAATAAAAGTCAGATCACTCATCACATTGTGCAGTTTTTTACTTTGTTAGATGATCTGTCTGTGCTCTGCTCTGGCTCCAGCCAAGCTTTTCTTTTTAGACCTGAAATAGAGGTGACCTGGATCGTCATCATTCATGGTATAGTGGCCCGGAGAACAGCGACATCATCATTAATTGCTGGCGGGGCATCCACTGCCTGACTCAGCGCCTCTAGTCTCCATGATCTAAATTCAAAAGATTGCCCTGACTCTAGGCACTTTTTGAAACTTTTTTAAAAACGTCTTCATCTTCTCTGGGCAAGAAACCTTACATAACTTTTCATTCATAGCTTTTTTTTTTTTTTTTTAACTGATCGTCCCTGTTCAGGGTGACTGGGAGGGCTGGAGCCTGCTCCCTCAAATATGTGGTGAAAGAAAGCAAGGTTTTAGCTGGACGCAGAGAATCAGTCACACTCACATTCATTCCTGTGAACAGTTAACTGTCTACCACTGTCAACATACGAATTGCACACAGAAATAAGCACTGCAGAAATCAAAGCTCAAAATCAAATCCCATGGTGTCAGTGGGATCAAGTAGGTATGTGGAACAATACAAAAAAACATATTCATAAATAATCATGTTTCTTTTCATGTTGAGTAAAAGTAACTCCTGGTACTTGTTGTTCAAGAGCACCTTCAAAATGTTCAGTGTCCTTTTGTGGATATTTTATGGGTTACAGAGGATCTAATGCATCATCCAAAATTGATTTTCTGAGGGTGGCTTGATTATTTATGGCCAATTAACTATTCTGATATTGAAGGATACAAAGGTGACATGTTAGCAATGAACACTAAAGTGGTTTTGACAGGTGAGAAGAAATGAAAGATTGTTGACAGCTGTGAATAATGTACTCTGCAATCAATACACCGGGGCCGAGCCTGTAAATCTGGTGCTTTTAATGAGGCCATGCATGTGTTTTTAAACACATATTAAATACAAACGTATATAAAACTTAAATTTGATTATAAAGTTCAGTTACTTTACAATAGAGTTAGCAAAGATTTTAAAGCTGAATAAAGTGTTAAGTGTAAAGTGCATTTCCATTGTTTCATGTTGAGGGCAGACCTACAGGGAGTTGCAATGAGTGTCCTAGGGGATCAGGTGTTGACACTTTTGCTTCAGCATGACACATTGATGTGAAGAACAAAACATGTTTTTTTTTTCCAGGAATCAATCTGGGTCTTTTAGGTAACAGAACAACATGTACTGTACCCCACAAGACTAGAGATGCAAATATGATGTTTAGTTTTCTGCATTTTTATAAAAATAGAATTTCCCTCATTGTGTCAGTCCTTACTAGTTACAAAGAGTTGTACAAACCTTAACTGTGACATTGTATACCTGTAATGACCTGCATTTATTCAAGATGTAAGCAGAAGTTTCTCAACTTCTTAAAGTGTGATAAAAATAGCATATTTTGAAAAATAAAAACGATGACATGGATTTTTAGATCAATTCTCTGGTATTCTCTCTAAATAAGGTTCCTGAGCAAGTCGAAAAGTGCCGACGTAACATATTCTTTACTCCTCTCCCAGGAAAACTGTGCCACCTGTACTCCCTACTAGCTGATAAATTGGAGTAGTGGTTTTAGCTTTGCACCTGCTCAAAACTCGGAAGTCTGTTTTAAAGTGTGTGTCTGTTTTGTGTGTGTGTGTGTGTGTGTGTGTGTGTGTGTGTGTGTGTGTGTCCTGTAGCATCAGTTTAGTCATCAGTCCATGGACGCTCTCACTGGAAGTTGTCATGACAGGACAATAGCTGTTCCTCAAGCTTGATTGGACATGGCAGGGATCTGCCAGTCTACCCACAGTAGGCTACTGGAACAGACAGGACGACAACCTCTGCTGTATAACTGTAATCTGAGAGTGAAACTGTGTCTTCCGTACTGTCAAGTCAAGTAAATTCATCTAAGGAACACATTTCAAAACAATACATATTGACCACAGTGCTATACAGAGGCTTTAATAATACTCACTGTCACCGCTCTCATCAGCGTCATTTTCAGGTGCAGCGGGTGGCTGTGTTTTTATCAATCAAAAGCTCTATAAACCCACTGTACGCTACTTGTCCAGCATGACAGACAGACACAGTTCCAGTAGTGACCAGCTGGTGAACATAGTGGAGCATTTAGAAGCTAAAGAGTCAGATATTTCCTTCAGCAGATGGTGGAGACCAAAAGGAAAGTGAATATTGGATTTACATCTCACCAGGTGGCCAGAAGCCCGACTCCAGATGAATGTTAATGTTGCCTTGGGTTGGCTAAATGTAAAATATGGTTACAGTCCTAATAGTAACAGCAGCAGCAGCTACAGCATCAATAATACTAGTAATAACTATATGTATTCATTCCAGTGGGGGGTCTTCAGCTGAACATGGTAATAGGGCAATGATTTAAGCCACTATAGACACTATAGTCAGCATGTCATTGATTTTGTGGGTTAATGAGGTTGCTGTATATACTGTACAAACCAAAAAAGCAAATTTTTTAGGAGATATTGTGAGTGGTTTCAATGACACAGCATCACTAATGAGGCCATTAGCAAGCTAATAAAATGCATTCAATATCTATAGTATACACACACACAGAGACACACACACGCCTCCATCCTGCCGTATAGAAGCTGTTACTTTCTTTTTCATTCATATTTTTCACCACTGCATGCATTGTTTCAATCAGTATTTTGCATTTTGTTCAGTGTTTTTTCTTTAGTGTCTCTTCCCCTCGTCCTGTTTCTCTCTCCGTCATTCTGTTAGTGGGCGTTTGTTCTCCTCCCCGCGGACTGGAAAGTAGTGTGAAGGCTTCCCCTCACATATGTACAAACACCTATTAGACATGATAGGGGGCTGACAGTGTCAGAGCATCTACCTAGACGTCTGGGAAAGGGAAATTCAATTTCCTGTCATGGAGAAATCGGACGAACTGTCAAGCTGTCATGTGATTATCTGAAGCAGAGCCACATCCAGCATCTTGTTAAATTGAAAGGCGGCTTATTATACACTCACTCTCCTTGACATCATGGTTCATACACAATTTTTCATCTGCTTCAGATATATCCAACAAAATACAACTTTTAATATGATTAAGGTAGAGTTTGTAATGGGTTAAATTAATAGCTGATTCTTATTATTTTAATATTGTGCACGTCACTGAACATGATCCAGGTTTTTGCAGATTTTTCAATACTGATCTTCGCGGTGGATGCCCACAACAGTTTATGGATTATAAGATCCTTTACCCTCTTTGGTTAAATTTAATTTTGCTGTGGTTAAATGTAAAAAAGATCTGATTTATTGTTGTCTGTTTTTGCAGGAATCTTGGGAAGTCAGGACTCAGAGTATCTTGTTTAGGACTGGGTGAGTAGACTCTTCGCTCTGCACTTGACTACCCACATTGCATTTCTCCACCAGGCCTTACTTAGGAAACAGGAACACAAATTACAGAGACTAAACAAATGATATGACAGCAAACACAGAGACCATCTTTAAAAGTCTGTTTCTGTTATTCTCTGTAGAATGTGTGTTGTGATAAATGAGATAAAAATTAAATAAAAAGAGAGAGATAAAGATTACATTTAATTTCAATTGTTAAGACTTGGCAAAAGTAAAACAAACAAAAAAAACATTTAATACAGAATTGGGCTGGGAATTGAACTATTAAGTTCAGCCTGTTTTCTTATCAAACCAACAAATCTACTGTGGTTGTATAACTAACACACACACACACACACACACGTTTGTACATCTATACTTGTGAGGACATTCACTGACATAATGTATTCACTAGCCCCTAACCCTGACCTGAACCTAAACTTAATTCTAACTTTAACCTTAAAACCAAGTCTTAACCCTCAAACAGCCCTTTGAAGGTCTCTCTTAAAGTGAGGACCGGCAAAAATGTCCTTACCTTAAAAAATTGTCCCATGGTCCAAAACTCAAGTGGGTTCTCATAAAGATAGATGTACAACTACACACACACACAAACATACCAGCTTATTTTCTGATAAAATGACTGACAGTAGTCTAATCAAGTTGTATTCTTCTTCTTCCAGCAGCTGTGTTTTTAGTATTGACCTGTGTGCTTGTGTGTGTGTGTGTGTGTGTGTGTGTGTGTGTGTGTGTGTGTGTGTGTGTTGCCATATGAGTGTAGGATGCTTAAAGCCAGCCCCAACTCAGCTTCAAAATTTAGCATGAGAGTGGGAAGAAGAAACACACACACACACAAAGAGAATACCTATTTCTGTCACCATGGAGGGCTCTCGAACAACAACAGAGGATTGTGTGTGTGTGTGTGTGAGTGTGTGTGTGTGTGTGTTTACTGCTCTCTTGTTCTCGTCCATGAAAAGTATTAGCCCAATGTTCCCATCCTCCATTATTGGGAGAAGTTCTGGGTAGGACACACAAATAGAGAAGCAAATTGCTGCGTTCCTGATTCATTCATGTTACATATACTTTAGTACAGTCAATAAAGTGAAAACGTCTCGTTCTTATTCTGCAATGAAATACTGATTTATTTGAAAAATCATTAAAACTTCAAGATACAAGTTCATAATTTATGTAGCCTAATGCTCCCTGTTGTACGTTTTTTTTAGGTCAGTGTGTTATGAGTTACAATGTTTGCTTTCTGAGTGAGAATTGTTGCCAGTGTTGTGGTCGAACAAGCTTATTTTGTGTTTTGGTGATTTGAGTGAGTTTTGGTGCTGAGATTAACTGTTTGGCCAAGGTGCATGCTTGTAATGCAGACTGTATGAAGAGTTTTGAAAAACTGGCTTCAGTATTGACAGATGCTTGTTAGCAATTGAAAATAAAACTGTAATAAAATTGTATTTCTATCAATACTAATATTTCATATTTGTCCTAAACAGTTAAATGTATTCAGGCTTGTTAGTATGAGATCTATCTAAACTTGGTAGTGTAAGTTCCTTGACTAACCAGAATACTTAAATACAGTATGATATATGTGGTTAATTTATACATGATATCAGAGTCCAGTTTTTGAAGTTTAAGTTCAAATATAATTCAGCACCAACTCAGTTTCACAGAAACTGAAATATTTATTAGTTTTTCCTCTCCCATTTCTTGTAGAAAACCCACTGAAACGGCACACACTGTTTCAATTACAGTAGCTGTACTCTAATATCATTTATAAATATGTGTGAATAGAGTCCACTCCACATACTTAAAAACCTATTTAGTTGTTAGAAAAATACATTTGAATTTGTGTCATAGCAAAACCGTTGCTCAATAGCAGAAGATTCAAAATACAAAAACATGAATCAGATGATAAATGTGATTCACATTTATACAGAATTGTTTTCACTTTGATAAGAGTAGATTCTTTGCACAAACCCAAGTTTGACATAAATCTCAAAAGTACAACAAGAGGTCGTGTTAGTAGCCTACTTCAGTTCCAGACCTGGATTAGATAAAACACCGTCCCTTGTGGGCCCTATGTTCCCTTGTATCCTTGTATCTTCCCTGCTCAGAGGAGGACGGCTCAGATCAGCCACCATCCTGTAAATCGGATCAAAACTTCTAGTTCTCATGGGACAAGAGCTTTAGCCAGCTTACAGACGCTGACCTTCACCAGGATGTTTTGTGAAGTGTTCACAAAGACAGCGCTTCAGTCACAGGGTTTTTGGGGGAAATTATATCCTGAACAAGAAGATAATCACTTTTTGTAAATAGTATGCATGCAATGTTACATGTGAATGCACAGGGTTTATGGTTATCTGGGCTGTGAGATTTGTTGTGGGCTCCATATAAAATTCTGCTTTAGCCTGTTTTTGATACCACATAAGTGCTGCAAATGTCCAAGTAAATTTGAAGTCGTACTTGTGCTGAAGTATCATATTTAGTGAGGAGCTCTTGCTGATCTCATACGGAGACATCTTTCCTGCATGGATTTCAATATGGCCTAGCCTCATTTAGTTTTCTCAGTTATAGTTATATATATAGTATATAGCTCCTCTTTTCACCAGCTCAACTGTGCACACCACCTACTGTTTTTAGCGCTGTGATACATGCATCATTTGTGATGCCTGACATTACATAACACAGTAGTACATTTCTGTTTTTATTATTTGACAGGCCTGACCTAATTGGCATTTTAAAGTCCCCCTCCACTCACAAATGTGTTTCGCTTATTGCTCCTTCACTTGGATGTTTGAGCTTCACTTCCCAGAATGATGTATTGTATGTGCAGTGTTTGACACTATACTATGAGGGGCCATTAGGGAAATTATTCTGAATTACTATGCATATATACATGTAGTTTTCCTTCACATACTATCTAAAACCTCACACATACAAGTGAAATGCTTTGACATACAAAACTGAAACACTTTCAAATTAGTGAAATAATTTATTTATATTTCTTTTTGTCTACTAAAAGGCTTTCACACATACTAATAAAATGTGCTCATATGCACATTTAAAATGCTGCGGCTGTTTGCTGCATCGTAGCATAAAGTAATTTTCCACATTTTCATTCATGCAGATAAATTGAGAATGAGAACACTGCTTCACGATGCACAGTAGCAGCAACCCATCATTGTTCTGTTCCTTTTTTTTTAAATGTTTTTAATTGTATATCAGTTTTACATTGATTTTCCTAGCGCTTTATATGAGTTGTTCTGATGCTTATGATCTCTCTTTGCCAACAACCTTTCAATCTTAGAGTCGTTATTTGTGAAGCACCATAGTTGAACCACAGTGATTTTCCCTGGTGTCAGTGGTAGATTACCTCTAAAGAGGCGTTTTGGTGCCATGTAGATTTTTTGTTTTTCAGGGTGTAATGTCTGGCTCTCAGGCCGGCTCTGAGCGCTGCTGCCCCAGGTGGTTAACGGTAGACTGAGGGGTCTGACTCAAACTGGCTGAGCTGCGTGATGCAGAAAAGGTCAGCATAATGCCAGCTGCCTGCCACATGCTGCGCCCAGGGCGGACATGATGCTGGCAGGGGGAGAGGAGGAAGAGAGAGGGCAAAGAGCAGGATGCTAAATGGTGTTTCACTCGAAGGAATAGTGCCAAGACAGATGAGGATGTACTGTGTGTATGCGTCTGTGTGGCATATGTGCAAATATTCTCACAATTCTACCGTAATGTTACAGCATAATTCACACTCACACACACACACACACACACACACAGAGAGAGAGAGAGAGAGAGAGAGAGACGCACAAACTCATATGCCTGACTGACTTAGTACTTAATTAAAATGAATAAAACCCACATTCAATCATGTTATATTGTGGTGCAGTCAGTTGTTTCCATTTGTCCCTAGTGAACACAGAGATGTAACTGTCGCTGGAGTTTCACTTTTTAAAGAGCCAATCTGCAATTGCATGATGATGCCCAGAGAGAAACACAGTTGCACCAGCACCGGCTTCATTTACATAAAGGATCACTGTTATCAGTTGAAGACCCCTTTTTTACAGAAATTCTACAATTTCCTGCTTTTCAGAGTTCCCACAGCCAAATTTTGCACTGCATACGAGGGAATATGCTGTTTTAAAGCTGTAACTAAGCTTGGCTTTTAAATCAAAACAGTGGATTCAACACTTTGGTTTAAGTAGTTGTTTATGAAAATTGTTTTTGCTTGCTGGATTACAGCTGTACTCTGACTCAAGGCTACATTTAAAACTTTGAAACTGGCAGACTCGGCCAGAAACCAGGATGTGTTTTAGATTAAATATCTAAAAGTTATATAACAAGAGGAAAGAGATTATTGATTGCTAGAGCATTTAGGATGCTGCAGTGCACTAGAGTTAATGATGGTGAAACTCTTTAATTAAATCCATGTGTATGTAAGGCTTTATGTGTATAGGTAGAAATACAAATGTAATCTTATATAATGAGCCATTCATTTCTGATTTCTATTACCATTTCTTAGATCAGTTTACAATTTTGAAGAATGAAGAATTCATAAATGAACCAGTACCATTTAAATGTGTTTAAGGGCTGCTCACTGTGAAAAAAGCATTACTTCTGCACTTTGTTATTTAATATAGTCAGTAGATACAGTTTTGAGCTGCAGTATAAGTGAACCATCAGGTGACTAACTATTTATAAGGCTTTATTTGAAGAAATTATCATATGCATAGTTATTTCTTCCTTCTGCTGTTAACGTTTTGCTGTTGATTTTAAAGTTAAATTGAGTTTAAACACAAGATCTTTGTGTCCTCTCAGTCTATTATAATATTTAGCATACTGAATCATTTTGTAGGTGGTTAGATTTACTCCTCACCCTTTTCAAAGAGAGAAATTAAATCCCACTCCACTATATTTAACTCAGATATTTATAATACACACATAAAATGTGTGTAGCTGAGGAATGAATAATAGCATTAATTCAAAATTCTGGGGAGTTTAAGTCTTTGTGTTTTGTTCATTTGCAGTGTGCTAATGTTGGAGAGAATCTGAACAAACAGATGAATTAATATTCCACACACACTTTTATTATCTGAGGGACAGCGCGCAAGATGGATGGAAGGGTGATGAGATGTGAACAGGAAAAATGTTTTGGCAGTTTCGTCTTTGTCCAGCCAGTCTCCATCTCTTACACAGTCTGTCTTTCTCTCTATGAACTGAGCTTTCTCTCTCATCCCCCTTATCTTGTTCTCCTCATTCTGCCTTTGTCTAAACTCTCCCTTGACTCTGTCCTTTAATGGACGGGAAAAGAAAAACAAATACTCAGACCTTTGAGAGATAACAGAAATTGAAACCGGAGAGATAAATACCTTCCCTTCTTTCTTTCACTCTTGCTATCCCTGCATCATTCTTGACCCCCTATTTTTGCTTTATCTGTCCCTGTGGGTATTGCTTTCTCAGGGCCCAGCTGCTGGTAGGAGAAGCTTGTTATTCGGTTAAAAGAGGTTAGACAGAGGTTAGCTCTGTGCTGAGGCAAGATCAAGAGGGTTTCCACACACACACACACACACACACACACACAGTAATACGTAGTGAGTATTGCTTTGTTTTTTATGGAAGACTCCAGATTAAGAAACATTTCACATTGAAATCTGAAATTGACTGCATTCTTGATGAAATTCAATCTCTTGTTTTCTTTGAGAGTCAATTCAATATCTGTTGTTCCACTAACAAGAAAAAAAGCTCATTTCAAATGTGCCAGCAGAACATAATTTCATATCAGTTCAATTTACGTGCATCTGAAAATGTCACATACTGTGTAACAACCTTCTCTGTCTACAATTGAAAAACCTCTCACCAGTTAATTGAAACTGAATTGATTTATACAAATTTGATTATCTCAGAGAGAAGCATTCAGGGTGGATTAACTGACATGTGAGGTGATTAGTGAAGTCATTATGACCTCTCAGCCCAGGCAGTCTGCAGCTGCAGATAATTCACTATCTCTTCATTCACTGAAAACAGTTAACAGACTGTCCGCAGGGGGTCTGCAGTGGCCTCATTGTGCTGTCAACACACAAACTGGTTCCAACAACCCTAATTGTTTGGGAAAAATGGAGAAAGAGTGTTTGTGCGCGCTTTGCGTGTGCAAACCCATTTTAATTGGCTGACAAAACCCAAAAAGTTGATGCAGAAGTTTGCGATCAGCATTTTCTGAAACATCAGCACTTCTGTTTGGACACCAAACTTTGTTCCTTTCCTCTCACACCACACACATGCCCCACAGTACCCAGATCCATACTTTCTCTTGGATGCTTGCACTGATGCAGCCCTGTTGATTGATGAATTCTTAAAGTGGATCGCCCAGAAAATCCTGCAGTGTAGAAAAGATAGCAGGAGGATGGACCTCTGCGTGTTGTCACCGTGGTACTTTTGCAGGAGCCAAATTAATTCACAAATGCATATTTGTCTGGAACCCCTCAGTTCGTTTTCGATTTCCAAGGGGCGTTATTGACGGGCGAAGATAACCAACCAGAGCAACGAAACGGGGCCCTGTCAGAAGTTCAAACACATATTTCTCATCAACATAAAGTTTAAGCGCAGTTGTTTGTTCTTCTTGGCAGCTGAAAGAGCAGACAAAAGAGAAACAGATTTAGATACAGACGAAGGCGATTCAAGTAGAATTGTTTAGAAGAAATCAATAGAACTTGAAGAGGCGGTACAGCAGACAAGGGCATGCAACAGAACTGAAAATAGGTGCAACGGATGGTGTGTGTGTGTGTGTGAGAGAGAGAATGAGAGTTTTTCTTTGTGTTTGTGTGTATAAATACGGTGCCATATACAGGATCTTAAAAGCTTTAAAGCAAACACACACACACACACACACACACACACACACACACACACACAAACATAGCAATGAAAAACAAAACCAAAACATAATTTTACTTTCCAGAAAAATACAATTTAATTGGCTCTGATCCTTCAAAACAAAAAAGAGCTGTGTTACAAATCTTTATGGGGCTTCTCTTCCCCCAAAAGAGATTTGGTTACGCAACAAAACAAATTTTAGATTACTTTATTTAATGGTAATGGGGCGTCCTGGTGGTTTCTAGTGTTACAAACCATATACATAGGCTATAGGCTACTGCATAGCCAAAAAGTCCTTGGTTTGTCTCATCTGGATAAACTTCTACTTTGCAAGCATACAGTAACCAGTTCAGAGATGTACTGTGCCCTTTTATATGAGCTGGAAATTAATCCAACGAAACATTATGACTCAGCCTTTCTGTCTGTAGGCAGACAAGCTGGAAAATGCTGAAAAAGAGAGTTAGGAGGTCAGTTAAAGTGAGACACCAGGGATAAATGTTTCATGTAAATGTGTGCCATCTATCACGCTGCCAGGCACAGGACTGGATTCAAGACTGAGGAATCGGGTTCAAAGGACTCACACAAAGCTGAAAATATAAATGACACCTCTTGCCAAATCTACAACTCTATCTCATTAGTTTCTCATTTTCTTTCCCTTCTAGTCTTTAGTCCTACTTTTCTGCCTTGTACAGCTGGGTTCATGTCAGTTTTGTCTCTCTAGAGCTCTCAATTCAAGTGCTTGACGCGTTGATACAGGGCATCACCATAAATATGAAAGTAGAAAATGTAGCTGAGAAGAAGAGACTGAGGACAGTGATATGAAATTTGAACCCAGTCAAACAAAGACCCCCTGAAAGTCTGTATCTCTTTGTACCATTCATATAAGTTAGTTGGTTAGAGTTAGTTTGAGCTCGTCTGTTGACTTGTACACCTTTCAGCCTTTGGAAAAAGCACTGCAGGGTCATCAGATTTACTGCTGTTGTACAGCAACATGAAGTGCCACTTCCGGCACTTTCCACCAGCAGCTGCCAGAGTTAAAAAAAAAAAAAGAGCTGTTAATTTCCATCAAACAGAGAACTCAGTTGAACCTATAAGACCAGTAGCCTTGACATTAACACTCTGCAGGGCGGTCATCCCATGCTGAGCCTCCAGCCCAGAAACAAAGCACAGAGCAGCGACTAGCCATCGTTGGCTATGATCACAATGCCACCACGCTGGAGAAACCTTAGAGGGCTGATTGAACAGTGATTGTGCAGTTGAAGTGTAGTGGGGTTGCCATGGTTACTTGTGTTAATGATGTCCAAAAGCAACTTTTCCCAATAGAGATAACCGTTATTTCACCCACACCCTCGCTGCCGAAAAAACCTTAAATTAGGATTCTGCTGATGATGCATGTTGAGTTGAACTGCAGCTATCTGCTCCTTATTAAGTTGAGATAATGTCATTGTGCACCAACCGATCCAATTTATCCTCAGGGTGTCATCTGTGAGTTGAACCCCGGTGGAGTTGATGGTATTGCAATGTATGGAGTAATGAGCTCTATTGTACAGCAACCTCCTGTCTGTTGAAATGAGCAGATGGTTAAGTGCTGTTTCATTGTCCTCCGTCTCTGAGGTACATCAATTGTTTTATGACAGTCGAGCAGTGGAGGTCAACAGAGTCAGAGGAAGAACTGTGTTCATTTAGTGTGAAATTGTGGGCACTGGGCCACAGGGTGAGTTTAGAAACAGACAGAGAGAAGGATTTAACATGGAGATTAAACAGAGAGCTGTCTTATGACCTGAAGAGAATTAATAAATATCCCCCAAAAAAGATAATGCTTAATTAGCTGGAGGGGTTGCATCATTCTCCTAATCACTACTCTAAATTTGTTTTCATGGAAGGAAAGCTATAAGGCAATGGCTTCTTCTACTTGTTGAGTACTAAAGAAATGTTTATGCCAAGGTTATCAGAGTTTTCTATTAGAATTTTAATAGATTAAGATTATACAGAGCTTGTCACGCCAATACTATCAGCCAATGTTAGTCTTCATTTTTGTTTCATTGAGAAAGTGACCATGAATACCAGTGCAGACATAAAGAAAATATACCGTATTATAAGTGTAAAATACAGCTCAGTATAAACTCTCACAATTATGTTATAACCAAATCAGTCAAAAGAGCTGGCAAATATGTTTGAAATCCTCACAGTGTGAAAAAAAGAATTGTATATGTATCAAAGTATGGCAAATATATGCACAATCCCATAAATAATGGGTGATATGCAAAGGAATAAACTGCAGTTGAAATACAAATATTAAAGTTGCGTTGAGTAAAGTTGCCAGGTCTATTGGCCAATATATCATTATCTGACTAGTATAGTTAAAATCAGATATACTGCAGGTACAATAACATGAACAATTCATAAAATCTGCCACTTCATGCAATATAATAATTTTTCATGGAAGTTCCCTTTACCTCGGATGACAAATAAAAATGTGGTGACAATGTCCTTGGTCCTCCCTGCCAAATTTCATCATCATATCTTGTCAGGTAGCCCAGATTGTAACTCCCAGAGCACACATTAGCCACGCAGCATTTAAAGGTTTGCAGCAGACATTTTTGTGATATAAAAAGGTGTTCCTTCCTCTCTGTCTGTTTTAGATAGCTAAAACTGTTTTGACATCATCTGAATGGGAAGCGTTCTCTGCCACAACAAAGCGACATGCATAATTCAGTGAGGGAATGTGCAGAGGATGTAGTGTCTCCTCTGGTTGGGATGGCTTAGCCTTTTGTCTGGCTCATCAGCATTGTTTGCAGGGCAATCGGTAGCATGTAGTCAGATGAACACACATGCACACTCATTTTACACGTACACACAGACAGATATAAGTACTAAGGGGACAGGGCACACAAGGTCTTCCAAATATTCACGACTGTAACAAACACAAACAGTCACCAGTGAAAACAGGCGCTCACACAAGGTGATCCTTCAGTATTGAGCTGCAGCTCTGAACAGGGCAGATTTTTCTATTAGGGAGCTTGACAGCCTCCTTCGACTGGTGACACAGCCCAGGTATTAGTAGTGTTTACTCCATGATGTCAAACACAGAAACACACACACAAAACACACACTGGCAGAAATGACTGAATTGTTTTCTAATGTTGAAATGTCTATCTTTTCCCTCCAGGTACATGGGTGACATTTGGGGGACAGATAACAGACGAGGTATGAAACATTTCCCTTTATCTTGCATGTTAATTTAATCTTAATGGACTCTTCTTATTGATTGATTTTCTTGTAGTGCATATACTGTAGTGATGAGTATTAAATGTGTTGTATATTAACCTGTGTACCTGATGTCATATTACCAAAGGTCCTGGACACACTGTGACTTTGCATACACTTTGTTAAAACATTATCTCTTGTAAACAGATGGTTTCTGGCTAACAGTCAGGGATGTGTTGTGTCTGTGCACCATATGTGTGATTTGGACTATGTATAAAATGTACTTGCCTTACCTGGGAATAACGTTGTAAGTAAGACAATGTTTTCTTTGATGTAAAAACACTTATACAGGAAACAGGTACAACAGTTTTGACAAACACTCCAAAGGGAAAATGCCATAGCACTATTGTTCAAACCCTGATGAATAAACGATACATTGGAAATGGCTCTACAGAGACCTCACACCAATGCAGCAAAAAATGTCCTCTGAAAACGGAAGACAAGGTAAGGAAGCCTGCAGGCCTGTATAAAAGAAGTGGATGTAGCCACTGTGACTTTACCCTCTAGTTTGTGGGCTGCCGTTTTGAGGCCTCAAGTTTGGTATTTTGACCATCTCCAGCTTGGTTGATCGTCATGAATGGGAAAATTTGCTATACAGACCAAAACTGTTTTTTGTAAACATGTTTATTTCTGCTGTAAAAGGCATTTTAACATGGGGGTCTACTTGTTTTTTGAGCCAGCCTTAAGTGGCCATTTGAGGAACTGCAGTTTTTGACACTTCCTCATTGTAATGTTTTAGCCCTGGAGGTTGCTGCTTGCTATACATGCATATGAGCAGTGTTTTATGTTTTATTCCATTTCACGCACGTAACCACAGTGATTGTGTATTGGATTCTGAGCCCTGCCAAAACGTGGATGAGCTACACTCAATGTTTTGCCTGAACGCATCCTGTGTAGACACACAGACGGAGGAAGCTGCTGCTTTGTTAACGTGCTGCTCACACTACGCCTCCTGTTTAGACACAGTGTTAATTTGAAAGTCTAAAGCACATCTCATATGACATGCTTGGAGAACAGTAGCTATCTTTGGGTTTAATGATAAAAGATTTTCTGCTTGTTAATTTTCTGTTAATGCTGCCAAATGTCCTCTTGTTGGCCAACTGTTTTAGAGCATCAAAACAATGCCACATGGAAAGGAATAAAAAAAGTAATTAAAGAAAAAGCTTTTTCTATTTGGGACACTTGAATCCCAGCACTGACAGTGTGACTGTGGGACATCTGTCAAGCTGTTGGCTGGCTGACAAAGTTTTAATATCTACAGGCTCAATTAGCGTAAAGTTTAATTTATTTATTTCTCCCTCAAATGTTATAATGAAAGAGGGTTGAATTTAAACAAGTCACAACCTTCACAAAGACTTTAGGATTCAGATTATTTGGACTGACTAAAACGTTATGCTACATAAGAGATATAAAGGACAAACTGAGGGTCAACACACTATGTGTACGTGTGTGCACTTAAATCCCCTTTACACTCGATGACACTTGATGAACGCTACCATGCTCTGATTTTGCTGCTGGGGTCTCTGCCTTGGTCATCACACACACAGACACACACATATGCACACACTTAGAGTGACACTTAGGGAGAGGAGAACAGAGCTCACCCCAGGGGACATGGAAACAGTAAGCTTATGTAAGTATTATTTTTCTTACCTTAAGGCTTAGTGTCATCAACTCACATGGTACGCTCAGAGCTTAGCACCCCTCTTCTCTCCATTATTCTGAATGTACCCAGTTCAATGTCACTGGTATCACTCAGACTCTCCAGTATTTGGGCTTGAACAGCTGAGCATCACAGGGGAATTGCTGGTTGGCTCACATAAGACCTGTGGTAAATAGTACATTGTTGACTGAAGATAATGTTTAAGCCCAACAACATTGTTGCCAAAATAACCAGAAAAAGAAGCCAGGGCAGACAGAGGGTCTCGGCGGACATTCAGGCTTTAACGATTCCACAACAGCGACAGCCTTACCATCACAATGCTGTTGGGCTAAAAAGTCCTACGCTGTCCTGAATGCCCCCTGTTCAATGTCATTGTCTTGAAAAGCACCCTAAATATACTACATGTCCTCAACAGAGTTCACTGTCCCTGTCCTCATTAAGAAATGAACAACAACTCTGGCACACAAACACAGTTACTACATACAATCTGTGTGAGGGCTTCACACATACACACATAATTTTGCACAAGCTACAACAATGCGTCCAACACATCCAACACACATGCAAACACTGTACACAAGTCTCATCTTTCCCCCGTAGTTATTTCTTATCATTTCTAATAAGGAGTATTTGAGTACTTAAAAAAAAAAAAAAAAGGTCTGCAGAGCATCTGGACTGAAAAAAACAATGTCTTAAATGAATAATAAGACATTTTTGGAAATAATTGTATTTCCTTTTTGCTGAAGTTTAGATGAGAAAATTGATACCACTCTCATATCTCTGTGTTAAGTAGTATGGAGCGGGAGCAAGGAGGTGATTATCTTAGCTTAGCATAATGACTGGAAACTGGGGGAAATAGTTAGCCTGACTCTCTTCAAAGTTACACAACTCTCCTACCAGCAACACAAAAACTAATTAATTAAAAGGTAATATCTGTACACAAAGAGAAATGTAGAAATTAAGTTAAATTTGAAGATGTGTTACGTGGTGTAACTTGGTGACCAGCAGCTGGGTGCAGTGACTTTTTGGAGTCTCGACATCACCGTCAGATTGCCAAACAACCAGAGGAGACGCCATCAGGTTACTGCACCCAACCACTGGTCACCAAAAAATGGTACAGCACGTAAAACTACAACTTGTTGTTTTTACATTTCTGGTTGTGCAACCGATTAAACCCACCACATACAATGTGTTAAATAGTGAGCTTTAGGTGTTCTTATCTGTGGATTTTTTAAACTGTGGACAGAGCCAGGCTTGCTGTCTTTATGCTGCGACTAGGCTAAGTTAATCACCTGTAATCACCCTTTATAAAGCCACTAGTAACAGCTTAAAAGCTCAATAAAGTATGTCTTATCAAAGTGCTTGTATGTTTGTCTCACTGCAGTCTTGTCTGGGCCAGATTCCCAGACAGAGAGCTCAGTAGAGTGAAGATGGGATGCAAGTCAACATTGCTTACTCATTCAAAAAGGCCACAAGTGCATCCATAAATCATAAAGTGAATTTGAAGAAAGTGTTTCTTGCTGGTGTTAACTTTGATGTAGGTAGTGTGGAGGGGACGAGGCAGCGCAGTCATAAAATCATCTCAAGGCTGTGTGGGTAGTCTGTGGGAGGCTGCCACGGCCTTGATTCTGGGGTTGTGGGAGGGAAAACATTTTTTCTCATTATGTCTGTTCTATGTATGGAAATCAAATTCTCTTGCACGAAAGAAAGAAGACCGCCACCCATACATTTCTGCATCTTTACAATGACTCAGTGTTTTTCTGAAGGTGATGGTATATGTTTGTGTGTTACAGGCAGATTGGTTCTGCAGTTTGTGCGCCACTTAAAAAAAGACCACAACTTTCAAAGTCCATTAGTCACATTTAGTTTATCCAAAACAGCTTGCAGTCAGAAATCTGTTTAAGCAGTGATGCTTCATCACCAAAACACACTCTCTGACCTTGTGAATGTCACTATAAGCACTCTATGGCAGTGACTGACCTTTTAGTATCTTGTGAGACTCATTGTGAATAAGCAAAAAGGCTAAACAGTCACCCTTTAAAAACGGACTTGATCTCCCTTCTCGCCTCTCTCTGTCTGTCTGCTCCTCTGGGTCTCTTTGTTCAGCCTTCTTCAGCACATTCCTCACCTCACCTAACCTCACGTGCAAAAAAGTTTTTTACCTTCTGTGTTTGTCCTTAAATTCTCTCTACTTCTCATGTCATCTTCATCCTCTATTTATTTTCTTACCTCTGCAAAAAATCTCTTAGCCCACCCTTACTTCACTTTAGTGAAAATCACCCTCCAGTGCCCCCAACAGTTGTGACAGAGACTGTTTCCTATCTGCACTCAGCAGAGACCAGTTGGAGAGAGAACATGCTGTTCATTTTCGCTGTCATCCCTCTTTTCCAAATTCTCTCCTTAACTGACCCCCCTACTTTCTTTAACCTCTCCATTATCCAACTCTGTCTTTCCATTCTGCTCTGTTGGCCTTAATGGCAGTCTGGGGCTATCAGACTGAATGAGCCATTTAGAAATGTGGCTGTCTGTGCTGTTCTCTCTGTCCTTTACTTTCTCCCCTTAATGTCCATTCAGCCTTCTCTGAAAGCAGTGGATTCGCATCTGATGATGATGCAGTTTTTGAATATGAATGAATTCTGAGATATACCAGAGAAAGCACAGGTTATACCAAGCTGGAAAACATAAAAACATGAAAAGCTTACTTATATGTAGTCTCTACACTAACGACAAGTTGGTGTGATATGTTTAAAATTGATTATAAAATATTACTGCTCATGTTTAGATCTGTCTCCAAGCTAGCTAGTTTCATTACATTGATGCAAATTCTTGTTAATATGAAGGGGTTTTTTTGTCTTGCTTTATTCCTTTAAGATTTGTACATTCATTGTGTCTTAAAGACCTAATTAAATTAAGTTTATTACTATTGTATCATTATCACTCATAGGCTTGGACTGCTGCCCAGTTTGTGCTGGTTGCAGAGAGAAGGTTGAAGAAGGTTGAGCCAGATTCTCAGAGGAGAGATTATCTAGTTCTTCTGGAAACAACACCCCCGCTGTCTGCCGCCACTGAAACAGCTACACATACAGTACACACCTACATACTGTGCATGCACTCGCAGGCATAAAGGCAGACAAACAGATTTCATGCACACATGTGAAGATGAACACACAAGCACAAGAAATGTTTCACAAACACACCCTTCTGTCCCTGTACGTTCAGAAACCAACTCATGCGCACTAATAACTCTGCAGGGAAATGATGGCAAATTCATTTCGAGTCCCCATGTAATAAAACTCACTATGGGGAAATTGGATCTTGGTCGGATGATTTATGGTCACAGTGTCTTCACAGATATGTAGTAATATCTGCGCGCACACACACACACACACAATATAAACCATGAGCATTTATTAACTTAAGAAAAATTATTTGACACTGCTGTGCATCATACAGTCACATGATTTTTCACAGATAATTACCCCTTGCTCAATAAAGTCTGTATTTAAGCTCTGTTTGGGCATATGAGTTCAGGCAACTTCAGTGCACTTCTGCAACTTACTCACTGCAGCATAAACAGTATCTAACACATTACTTTAGCAGTAGGGCACAGATTTAAACCTTTGTGCTCGGCTCACTCTCACTCACTTTGTGCCCACCTCCACCTGAGGGCTCTAAGGGTTGGGTTATGCTCGATCAGAAGTAGCTCATACAACGTGTTATCCGAATAAAAAGTTCATAGTGTTGCACTCAGGTGTTCACATAAAAACACCTGAAGTTTACGCAACAGAAATAGTTGCGTAAAGAATGTAAAAAGAGAGCTAGAGTGAGAAGTTCAAACCTTGGCTCACTTTCTCACCACCACACAGCTGACCAATCACAGCGAGAAGTGGGTGTAAATGTCATATTGTCAGTTCTGGAAAGTTGCACAACGCTCCCAACGTCAGAAAGGTGTGGGGGGAGGGGGTTTCTGAAGCTATTTGACCCTTCCCAGTTCCTATACTCAGTTAAGTTATTACAGTCACTCCCCAATGCCTGTTGTGCTGGCTTTGGTGTATCCCCGCGAGGAGTGACAAGGTCAGAGGCCAGATGCAAAATATCAACTCTATATATTCTGCATCCACATAATATCATCTATTCCAGATCAGTTGCCTTACTGAAATAGTGCTGTACCATGAATAGTACAGTAAAAATTTATAAACATATTAATACATTAAAAAGCTGTATACCGTTACAGCTCTTTAATGGCTGTTTTGCCATGTGTCTAAAGTGAGTGATTTGAATAAAATAGAAAAGAATAAAAATTCAGCACGTTGACCTCTCTGTATCTTCTATTTGTGTGTATGTGTGTGTGTACTGATCTCTTGGCAGGTTGCAGAGCAGCTAATGACTATTGCCTATGAGAGTGGAGTCAACCTGTTCGACACAGCTGAGGTCTACGCAGGCGGCAGGTGGGTCTCATACGAACCCTCTCATTTCATTTGCAGTTCAGTTGAGCTCAAACATTATCATAACATCTATTCATGTTTTATTGATGTTTTAGTGTGGTAAGGTGCAATACCGGGTAAGGGGTTGGACATTGTTTAAACATGAAGAAAAGTGTAAAATATGAAGATTCATGCAAATTTTAGGTTAACGTTTAGGATTATAGGAATGTTTTGGATTTTTGTTTGACATTTCTACTGTTAAAACAATCCATAAGGAGCAATAAGGAGTAATTTAATTGATGTTAATCTACCCGAATACATTGAAAAAACACAAATTCTGCCTCACATAAGCTTTTATCACCATAAGATGGCACACAGTTTATTTTTTTGAGCATTTTATGTCTTTATTTGACAGTAATAGTGGAGAGAGACAGGAATTGTGGGAAGATAGTGTCGGGGAAATCGCTGCTCAGGGCATTTGCACCCATGTGGTATGCGCCATAACCAGTCTTTTTAGTGCACAGGGAGTTGTTTAATTTAGTGTAAATGAACTGCGGGGTTGATGTGTGTTTATGATTTCAAATTCATTGCAATTTAATAACAGCACCTCATTTAAATTGCCTTGCAGGGCCGAAATCATTCTAGGAAACATTATCAAGAAGAAATGCTGGAGGTAATTGTGAAATGTATGATGGCTTCACTTGTGTGAGAACGATGTTGCAAGAAGCAGCGAGAGGTGTGTGTGTGAGGCGTATATGAAAGAAAGACAAAGGGGATGGGAGTGAGACATATTTCTTCCTTTGGTGTGTGCAAATGCATACGTTAGTGTTGTAAGTGTGTGTAAGAGACAGTCATGTTTGATGTTGAAGGGAGAAATATTAAGTGATGCTGAAATATGGACTGTGATCCCTGCCTTGTCAGGGTTTTCTTTTTATTTGCTTCCAAACAGACTGCAGTCATAATTTGCATTAATTTGTATATTTCTACACACACATGCACACATTGCATCACAGTACAGCAGGATGAGATAGTTACTGTATAAAAGTCTGCCTGCAGGCCTTTCCAGTTTCCACAAATTTCAAATATTCCCTTTATGGAGTAATTTAAACATGCTCTATTTTTTTATTATTGATAAACTCTGTAAGAAACAGGGAGGAGAGAAATACGGTAACATCGAAGGACGTAAATTAAAGTTATATAGATGGAGCCTCTCTCTTACACTAACATCAGCCTCTCTATATTATGTCAGTATGAAGCAGCTCTAATCTGGAAACACTTAGCTGCTGATCTCTTCTAACTATCTTGGGTAGTTGTTCTATCATCATGCAGTGTAAACTTGGGTCAAACCACACATAAGGATTTTTTCCCACCAACTTGCTCAGATTTTTCTGCTGTAATGTGTCTCCCTGCATGTAGCGTCATGTGAGCGGACTACATTACAACAGCAGGTGGTGCAGTAAAGACGCACTAAACTCAACGTTTCAGTATCTGAGTGTCCTCATGAGTTCAGAGATTGGAGATTTGTCAGTGGAGGAAAGAACAAGCGGTTCTGAGGGATGATGATCCACTTTTTACTACTCTGATTTTATGGGAAATTAATATGAGCAATGTAACACACAGTTCTCAGTTTTATTTCAAAATGACACTATTCAGTTGTCACACACACAGGATGTATTGATTCACCACACGTCTGCAGATGCTCGTCTCCTGTCGGAAACTCCCACATTCAGTTCAGCAACTCTGTAACCATCACTGGATGGAGAATAATGTGTCGAGTTTATCCTTTAATGCGATGTAACAGAAATCATGTTTGCTCAGTTACTTTGTGTGATACTAAAGAATATGTGGAGAGGTAATGATTTAACAGAACACCAGACGTGTAACGACAGGGTGTCACCGAAATCTCGTAAACCATATGTGGGTGTCATACTCACACCTGCTGCATCTGCCAGAGATTAGTCCAACAGCTTTGAGGAAAGGGGGACATTCACTCACATTAAACTGTTTTAGACTGAAAATGAATGGATCTCAGTGACAGTGAGAACAGCTGATTATGGTTTTACTGAATGACTAAGCAGAGAGAGCAGGATCAGCACTGTAGGCAATAAACACACCCATGATGGGACCAGATGTGGTAGCAAGGAAAGTTGTGATGGACTTGCAGAGCCCCTGTATGTCTAAATAAGAGAAAACACTGAGAAAGTACAATGCATTATGTATCACTCACTCTTCTGTATCTTTCTCTGCACAATCTCAGGCGATCCAGCTTGGTCATTACAACTAAACTCTACTGGGGAGGAAAGTAAGTAGGAAGCTCTCTAAACTGTAATTCTCATGCCTGAAGGCAGATTGTAATTTAACTGGCTTTATTTATTGTGGAAGACTCATTGAGATCAAGATCTGTGTAACAAGAGAGAACTGAGAACAAATGACAAACATGCACAAAGCAGCCATCACACACACATACACACTCATTAAAACATTCATTAAATATTATTAAAGATATAAGTGAGTACAATTTCAAAGGAGTGTTTTCAGTCACTCCCCAAAAAACACAAAATAAAATTAGTTATCAAATCAATTAATAATCAGTCATGAAAAAAAAAAGAATTACACAACTCGTTATGTCCTTATGTTTCTTGTTACCGTCAGTATTTACTGTCGCTCTGTTTCCCAGACAATAATAATTTAAACTCCCAACGTTTTTTTTGATCAGTCTTTGTTTGGCAGTCTTCGCTGCCATTTTCCCCTGTAATAACTGGAGTAACATCATATCACATACAGTAACAACCAATTCCTGAGCTGAGTCTGGAAAGACAAAGAGGGGATAAAGAAATGTTTTACAGTAGATGTAAAACACACACACACACACACACACACACACACACACACACAGGCTGTCAGGCTCCTTGTTGGAGACTGTCCAACTGGGTCTGGTGATAAGCATGAAGTTATTTTCTCCGTTCCTGAGGATTCCTTCATTTCTGGGAGGAAGATTCATTCCTCCACCTCTCTGGATGCATAATGATATGCACATTCTCATTTCATGCCCCCCAGCCAGGGTTTAAAATTACTTTTAGTCTGCCTGGAAAGCTAGATGACTGATATTTTAAAGTTCAACATTTAAAAAAATAATGCTGAAGTCAGTTTAATGCACATGTCTGTGATAAATAGCTGCGTGTCATCCATGGAACACAGCAACATACATTCTCAAGAATAACTTTTGAATAACTTTAAAAAACAGTTAAGTGTAAGTGTACTGTAAGTTTTTTACAGTGTAGCTTATCATTGGTTTGTGTTTGTCCCATCAGAGCAGAGACAGAGAGAGGACTGTCAAGGAAACACATTATTGAAGGTAAGACTTGAAGACACACAAGATGAACCAAACAACAACTTTAGACTTTTTAGTTTTTTCACTTACAATAAACCTTAAATAAGTGTCCCCCTACACAGTTCTTTATTGTGTTGTTCAATCACCCTTCACGCTCTCAACCACCGCATCTCTCTGTCTCTCAGGTCTGAAAGGCTCTTTACAAAGGATGCAGCTGGAGTATGTAGATGTAGTTTTTGCCAACCGCCCTGACAGCAATACTCCCATGGAGGGTGAGTAAGGCAATCAACATTCCTCATTAGTCATCATACAACAATTGTGTCCTATTGCATTCTATAAATAAAGCACATTAACTGTGGGATTTCTCTCAATACCGTATTTATTAGTGCTCACAACTAACCAATAAGGAAGTTGCATGCATTGAAAGCAGATTATTGCCAGGTATTACAGTACATATGTCTTGTGATATTTTGGAAGCTCTGTTTTCATAATTTGGTGTAGCAGTGTATGATATGATATTGCACACATACACACACACACACACACACACACACACACACACACACACACACACACACACACTCACACAAAGACACGTTTCTAGCTCTCACCTCTTTATAGATTTCTTCTGTCCTGCAAACTCAGCTTACTTTTTCCCCACCATCTGCACTCACTGTTCATTTCCTGTTCAATTCCTTCAACTGTTAGATCTATTGCTCTTCCTTCCTCAAACTTGTTTTGCACTCCCTCTTCGTTCCTCTCATGTTTTATTGGCCGGAAATTGAGGCGAGTAGCATCTAGATGTGAGAGCAGTGTGCACAATCACAGCATGTTGCTGGAGCTGGATGGCAGGGGGGCAGGGAGAGGGAGAGGAAGGGAGGAGTTGTAGGTTACAGATAGGAAAGAGACAGAATTGTTTGCTTTTCTTAGTACTGTGTTATTTCCCTTGGCAGGATGGTATTTAGTCAGGCATCTGTGTTTTAGGTTTCTAATTATCACTTTCCAAATTGAAGGGATAACGAAAACCTGCCTTCTCGATTATACATTCTTGTCCAGATCTATTCTTTAACTTCTCTTCCCTCTACTTCTTCTTCTTCTTCTTTGTGATTCTGCTGCTAACCGTTTTCATCTTTGTCAGTGTTTTCTTCTTATCATATTCCCTCATATTCTGTTGTCTTGCCAAGAAGCAGTTATGCAGAGTGAAAAACAAGGGTCCTGCTACAGTGAACGATTGCAGTATAATTGGAGTGAGTGCAAGGCGATGATGAATAACCTTAATGACAGTCCTAATCTGAGTTTTTGTTGGCCCTGACTCCTGTTGGCTCGCGCAGTCAGCAGTGTTGGAGCTAATTGCATCATTAAAAATACAGCAGCTTGAATGTGATCAGAGGGGCTGCAGTATGTGAGCACGTTACTTTGTCCCCAGAGTTGTTAGGGATGGGTGAGCCGCCAGCAGGTAGGAGAGACTGGAGGAGGCAGGTGGCCTCTGCAGACTTTTTTTTTTTTCAGTGCTTCAGTGCATCAGAAAACTGGAGGAAATGAAATGTGTATGCTCTCAAGACCACCATTTATCTCTGATTTTGCTTTTTAATTTTCTTAATCTTTCTTGTTTTTTCTTGCCTCATTTTTCATTGTGTCTAATTCGGACAAGTCACTTGAAGCTTGTGCCTAATGGTATTTGCCGTCATCTTTTGTGAAAAAAAAAAAAGCAAACAAACAAAAAACTGTTTCTCAGTCACTTCTCTTTCAGTGCCAGCTCTGTTTTCTGCTTTCTATGTGGATTACATGCTCAAGTGTGTTAGGATTCACCTCATGGATATGATAAATGCATAAGAAATCATGGTCTAAAGGACCTTGTTGTTTGGTTTCTTATTTTGAAGATTTGTTCTGGTTACTGTGTAGTTTTAATACCACCTCTTGAAGAACACTGATGTCCACTTGTGACCTTTTTCAAATAGTTGCACAAAGGACAAATCAATTGTTATTTTGCACAACACATTATAGTCTGCGTCCATACTCACTTTTTAATTCTTAATTAAGTCTGTTCAGTTTTTTATTTCATTATTTACTTCTACAGAGTGAATTACAGCTTTAATACATACATTGAACTTCCCTGAAACAGAGGGAAACATGCAGAGACTTTTGCTGTGTGTCTCCCCAGAGTCTCAGGAACGGAGCCAAAAAGACTCAGCCGTTTTGTTGAATGAATTTGAAATGTGTTTAAGGTTGATCCAGCGGGGATGGATGTGTTTAGCTTGTTTAGAGTGCAGAACTGAATGTGAAAAGTGAGAGGAGCATTTCACACAGGGTGCACAGGGTGGAATAATTCAATAAGTTGTTCAGTGTTGATCCAAATGACTGATATGATGTGGGCATGTGTATGTCTCTACAGAGATTGTTCGGGCCATGACCTATGTGATCAACCAAGGCATGGCGATGTACTGGGGGACATCTCGGTGGACGGCCATGGAGATCATGGTAAGCAGCAGGGAGCATTTAGTGTAATTTCACTGTTAGTTGTGTTATTATTCATGCTGGAGTAAAGATCACTGACTTTAGAATCATTTTTCTATAAGTATAATAATAAACAAATGTTTCCAAACATCACATAGGAAGCATGAATGAGTGTTAATTTCAACTTTCAAAAGTTATATTAACACCTATTACTGAGTTGCTGTACAGCAGTTTTAAGCTTGTCACAGTGTATAGTATAAGTGTATAATACTAAAACATATAATATAATAACTTTTTGTAATACTGTTTCTAGGCAAAGTTTCATGTCGTTTTGGCACTCGAATAAGAGAAAATAACCACTTTGCTTGGCAGAAACTAAGATTACATTTGTCCTAAGAGGACTGTTGATCCAGTGATCCATAGAATAAACGTTCAAGAAGCCATAGATACACTAATTATGAAAAGAAGGCCTGATTTCTATACCTCAATACCTCTAAGACCCATTTTAGCAGCTTATTAATATAACTCTAGTACCATATTGGACACCTTGTTCATGCATAGTTATTATAGTGAAAGAGTAATGAAAGAAGAAATGGAAGGAAAATGGGACTGTGTGAAGGTTTGAGGAAAACCTGGTGTTTCATGGAAGTGTTCCCACCGAGGCACAGTGGCTTCCTCCGGCTTTGTTTCCCCTTTCCTGTCAGAAACAATCAACCTCCCATTTCAACTCTTGCTATAGTATTGCATATATATAGGGGGTATGAAGCAGAGAGTTATGAAATGATCACATGCCTAAAGTGACATTCAAGGACCCCACCCATTCCCTCCTCTTTCATCTCTCTCTCTCTCTCTCTGGTGTCTTTATCACCCTCCTTCCCTCCCTCCTTTAAGCATAGCGCAATGTGTCGACATCCCCTCTCTGTGATCACGGTGAAAGGGAGCAGATATCTTTGTAGAACACAAGCCCCGATGAAAACCGCGTAATTTAGATAGCATCAATGATGAAGGGGGGGGGGGACACATCTTTTCAGTGTACATGACAAGGCAGTAGTACAGTATACACACACACAGACACACACACACATACTTGCAAACGCAGGCTCGAGGTCCATGTAACGGGTTGCAGCGCAAAAGGGCAACTTGTAATTTGTGAGTTGCATTACGCTAAATAGATTCCCCCTCTTACTGCTCTCTCATCCTGACATGTGTTCCACAGCTGGAGA
The DNA here is from genome assembly GCA_031216445.1 of Lateolabrax maculatus. NCBI lineage: Eukaryota > Metazoa > Chordata > Actinopteri > Acropomatiformes > Lateolabracidae > Lateolabrax > Lateolabrax maculatus. The sequence continues at coordinate 18,376,446 of CM062202.1, read as the reverse complement.
CCTACAGAATAAAATAGTGCGTAATGTTAAAGGAAGCAACCGGCCCAACACATGTATGTGCGCGTGTTTCCTCTGGCATGTGTTGTTGAAGGACACAGGTCCACACGAGAAGGCATAGAGGGAAATTTGAATATGATGCCTCGGAGAGTTGTGATAGGGAATATTGATGGGTGACTTACTTTGAGCCCTTCATTTGAATTTGTGCCACGCTCCCACAAGCTGATTAACACCCTCCCTCTTCCTTCTCTTCCCTGAGTTTCTCCCATCACTATCTAACCTTTGCTCTTGCCTGCCATCATCCCTTTTATGCTTTCCTTCGCTCTCTCTTTCTTTTGTTCTCACCAAAAAGAAAACAAATGTATTAATGCGGCATTACAGTAAACAGTACATAAAAGGATGATGCTGCAGTGGGCTATAACATCACGACAACATCCATTAATCCTTGCCCTTTATTTCTCTGTCTTCTTTTTTTTCTCTCTCTCTAGGAGGCATATTCTGTGGCAAGACAGTTTAATCTGATCCCTCCAGTGTGTGAGCAGGCAGAGTATCATCTCTTCCAGAGGGAGAAAGTAGAAGTGCAACTGCCTGAACTTTACCACAAGATAGGCAAGTTTTCTGTCTGTGTGTGTGCGTGTGTGTGTGCATCTTTGTGTGTGCGTGCGTGTGTGTGTGTTTTGCAGTGTTGTGGCAAATTAGTCAATCAGTGCCTGATGATGAAATGTTTTTTGTCCAAAAGCACATTAGCACAAACATCCCATGGTCAGAACATTTTTGCAGTCGTTTTTCACAAATAAGTAAAATTAAGGAAATAATTAAACAGTTGAATAAATATTTCAACTCTTTTTCTCATTTGCTCTGAGTTTTAACAATTCTGCCTTTTTCATTTTCTCATACATTTTCACTTTCCTGGCACAGTTTTTGCACATTTTTTCACACCTCTTCCTTCGGTGCATCTCTTTAAAACTCCTCCTGTTTAACTCCCTATGGTCTCCATGGTGACAGGAGTTGGGGCGATGACGTGGTCGCCGCTGGCGTGCGGCATCATTACAGGAAAATATGAAAATGGCATTCCTGAATCTTCCAGGGCCTCCATGAAGGTAGGCAAGCTAACTTCATCATGAGGGTTATCCACTCTGTTTCTTAAAATAGAATGACCATAACTGCTGAAGCTGGTTTTTATTTTTTAAAGTTTTTGTCATTTACCCAGGCTTCACAGGTAATCAGACCAGACTAGGCCACTTTGTTTAACCAAGTGGTTCCCAACATGCTGGTAGGGATCCCCCAAGGGGTCCCAGAGATATCACTCCAGAAATCTCTGTCTTACCAAGTCATTTTTACTCATAAGTCTAATTTCTACAGAAGCCCTGAGAGGCAAGGGAGAATTTTTCTGGTACTCCATTTTCTAAGTCTGATCTAAGTCTGTTTTCACTCCTGTGTTTATGACTTAAGAACAGGTGAATAAAAAACATTTTGTCAAGATAATCTTTCTAACTTTGTAAATTGAAATTGAAATTAAAACTCACCTGGAAGAAAACTTTATTTGATGATGATTTAAGTCGTATTTACAACAGGGGGTAGTGGTGCACTTCAGCTGCTTGTGGCCCAAATGAGTATTACAACAACAAACACAAAACACAGGAGAGAAAACAATTTAGATCAGACTTAGAAAATGGATCACCAGAATTTCCTTAAAACAAGTGATCCACCAGTGCCGTGTATTTTAGGGATATATTAGGGATTATCTTGTCCATTTAATGATAGGCAGATATGACTTGATAAAATGGAGATTTTTAACAATGATAATCAGTGAGAAATGAAAGAAAAGTACAAAGTTATATTTGTTTTTCTCTATATTTTCCTTTTTTTCTTTTCAAATAGTCTGTCTGAGAGGGAACACAACTTAGAAATAACTACTCCATTTTAGGGGTCACAAGCCAAAACGGTTGGGAAGCCATGCTGAAACCTGATTAATATTCAACTAACAAATTCAAAATGAATCAAAGCCAAAATCTTGGACATATAGAAAAAGGATGTGCAAAGTTGCAAGTTTTTAGTGCGTCAAGAGTAGTTCAAGAACACTGTAGGTGTGTTAACCTCAGCAGTGTGTATCAGTGTTAGTAAACAACAAAACCGGGTTATCGTGCAGACCAACACACAATAGTCAACAGACAGTCGGTGCGGTGGCACTGGAGGTAAAAACCACAATCTAGTCTGATGTGATTGTAGATAAAACTAAAAGGCCATGTCAAAGCATGAACAGTGAAATGAGATGGAAACTATCCAGCAGACATCCACTCTGAGCCAACAGAACTCGGCTGTGGCAAACACATGGGCCAGAATCCCTGTGGAGGACTTTCAACACCTTTTTGATTTTACGCCATGACGATTGTCCAACACAACATTAGGCAGATGTCTATAATGCTTAGAACATTTGGTCAAGTAACACTGGATATGATTTTTAATCATGTTTTTATTATTATGTCATTTTATGACATTTATTCAATACTGTGTTGTACAGAAAGATCAGTCAACTCACTTTACCCTGTAGCTGAGGTATGAACTGTATGAACATTTAAAATGTTCCTCCTGTATCAAACCATATACTGCAATGCTTAGAGGATTAGTATATACTTTCACAGATGAGAACCTTAATATGACTTTCACATCTGTACCTTAACTATGAAGTTAGAGCCAGGAGACAGTTCGCCTGGCTCTGTCCAAAGGTTAAACAATACGCCTACCAGCACCTCTAAAGCTCACTAATCAACATGTTATATCTGGTTTGTTTAATCAAAACATAAACAGAAGGGTAAAAGGAACCAGTTTAGTTTTTTACAGAAGGTTATGTAAGGTTATGTAAAAGACTCAAAATGTCTAACTATGCCTGTAACAGGGAAGCAGGATGTGTGACGAAAAGATTCAAAAGTAATCAAACCCGACTTTAAGGTCATATTATCCATCCCAAACCAGAGTCATGTCTGTAGCACCTAGTCTAATTCTGTTTGTGCAGTCTATCATTTTACGTTATGCAGCATCACGACTTACAGCCTCAACCTCGTGACTTGTCTTATTGTGTACTTCCATACAGACTTCCTCTTATCTGATCGGCCTCTGCTTTTTGTTGTTTGTTTGTGCAATCTATCTTTCTCTTTCCCTTCCTCACACACTCATTCAACTTCTACCCCTTTCTCTCTCCCACCAGTCATATCAGTGGTTGAAGGAGAAAATAGTAAGTGAGGATGGAAGGAAGCAACAAGCCAAGCTCAAAGAGCTCAACCACATTGCAGAGAAGCTGGGTTGCACTCTGCCTCAATTGGCCGTGGGTAAGATTTCTCCCTCTCATAACACACACAGTGGGAGCAGCCTTAAGCAGGGCTTTGGAAACGTAACTGCTCAGGGCTATCAGACAGGAACTTTTTTATTCCAAGATGTGACCAAATTCACATCATCCTTTACACAATGTCTGTGTTTGCTTATTACTTGTCTCGTGGGTTTGAATTTTCCCTCCCGCTTCCCGCCAACACACACACATTCACACACAGACTTCTAATTCAAGTCTCGTTTTTTGTGCTTTCAACTGTTATTGTGCACTGATAAAATAATGGAGCTGCCTGGAAGGTAGATGTAAATGCATTCAAAGATTTGGAAACCTGCGGTGTGCTTTGGAAACATGGCTGGCAGTAATGTAGCGTTTACAATTTACAAACAAGACACTCTTTTTGCACTCTCCTTTGTGTTTAATTATTATATGGATCCAGGAAGAGCAAGTAGAGGACAAGACTAAAAGCCTGTGTGTCTGTTACAAGACAATAATAAGCAGCAGTGCACCATCAAGTGGGCGCTGTGTGAACACCAACCTCTCTGTCTCTCTCCAGCCTGGTGTCTAAGAAATGAAGGAGTGAGCTCAGTTCTTCTGGGAACATCCAGCCCTGAACAGCTCACCGAGAACCTCGGGGCCATACAGGTGGGAACATGCAGAAACACACACACACACACACACACACACTGCTGTTTTTTTCCTGTGTTCAGATCTACTGCCTGCTTATTTTCCTCAGCTGTATCCACTGCTATTCTCCAGCTCTATTGATTCTTAGATCAAAAAGCTGTGCCTGAATCTCTTTATACACCCAGGTTTCTTTACTATTTTTGGTCTTTTTCGCTTCCATGTATTTTCTCCCTTCCTTCCTGCCAGACATACTCAGTTTAGCTCGTTCTCTTTTGCCCAGGTCCTTCCTAAGATGACGTCTCACGTGGTGTCTGAAATTGACCACATCCTGGGCAACAGGCCGTACAGTAAGAAGGACTACCGCTCTTAGACCAGGCTGGTGGACTGCCGAGAGGTCAGCTTACCCAGCTCCTTAACCATACTGCTACCATGGACCCACCGTTCAATGTTCAAGTCCATGGTTCTCTCCTTGGGTCCCACTCAGCTCCAGCCCACTTCAGCCTGGAAACAGACAGGCTGGCTAAGCCCAGCACCGCATACTGTATCCTCGTCTGTTTGAGACTTGTCCCGCTCAGATCCGCTCTACCAGGTTCATCTCAGGTCCAGTCCAGCTCAGCCAAGAGACGCTTACCAAACTCAGCTTTTTGCAGCCTCAAAAAAGCAACTTAGTCCATTTGAGTAAATCAGAACCCTATGCTCCCCAACTAAAGTGTTTCAGCACCAGTCCATTCAAATACAACTATGCAGAGCTTTGTCTTGCCCATGTTACAGTTCAGATCTAGTGCCATGCGGACACCATCTAGAGCGCTACAAGTCCATCCAGGGGCCTCATTACGATATTTAATTGATTCAATTGATTTATCAACTCCTATTAGATGGTAAGGTAAGCTGGAACAGCTCCCAATAGTTTCTGATACACATTTAGGGTTGGGATTTGAGCAGTACAGTATGAAAAGCACTGCAGGAGTATTTAAAGTAAAAGTGCCTTGCTCAAGGGCACCTTGATAGTACTTGTTAAGTGAGATGGTTTTGTTACTTATTCACTTTTCCTACTCACATCCTCCCAGCTCGGCCTGTGACTCAGACCCCTCGACTCTCAAGTCCTCCTCTCAAATGTCCAGAATTCCACCCACAAGTAATTTAATTTGAGCATAAAATTCAGATGGATCACATATTTTATACATGGGATTTACTGTGCCACAGCAGAATACATCAATACAAGCACCTTAGACTCATAAATTAGAGGTACCTTAGAAAAAAGGGGACATGTAGAAGCTTCAGTTGCATGAATCTCCCCAGTCAGTTAGTCAGTGCTTTCATTAAATTGCTATGCAGTGCAGCAAACAGGATTACCATACGAGCTCAATAATCTCACCTCTTGTGTCAGGAGTACACGCTCAAATTGTGGGAGAAAATGTCTCGGTTACTTCCCATGAAATGTGAAGTTTAGCAATGACACGGTGACCTGCTCATACTTCTAGAAAAAAGAGCTTAATGAATGAGGCCTCAACAAACCAGTTTCCTTATTAGCTTTAATAAGCGTTCAGCAACTTACCAAATGTACTCAGTCCCATATTTACTATAGTACAGATTAGTATTCAGTAGATATTATAGGCTGCAAATCCTGAGTGTATTAACCAACAGATGCATGTTTCTCCTGCTATAGTGTGCCTCTTTTTTTTTCTACAAAGCACATAATTTAACAGCAGAAAGGCTTTTGATCAAAAATACTGCGAGCTTGTTTACTGTCTGTGACCGCCTGTGAAGCAGAGGAACATCAGTGTCAGTGGGATTGAGACTCTGTTAAGGGAGAGAGTGAAGCATGTCGCCCCCATGCGGTCTTTTAAAGGAACTGCTGCTCTGCTTCACTAGATTATAGGAGAGAGAAATAACACTTTGCAAAACAAAAGTGGACTACTTTTCTCTCAGTTTGCGTTCATTTTGGAGACTTTTGACTCCTATTCTGCCTGTGAACTGAACCTGCATCGCTGATTGCCTCAATGAACCTTGCAGAAAAGGACTTAAGAATATAATAAATATAATAAATCTATGTAATAAAAGGACGACTGACCTCCTGGCTGGTCATGGTTATAATAACTGCAAAAATTGCTTGTTAATGGCACAAAGAGACATATAGGTACCTGGGGTGTGGCAAAGATTACAGTATTTATTTTAGAGTAGTCAGTAAATATGAAATTTATTTTAACATTTTGAGATATTGTTTTGGTTTGAAACAATTATGGGGATGATACATGTACATAAACTGTTAAAGCATACCTTGAAACATAAGTAAAACCATGAAGAAGCCTCTCTTGCATATGAGGACTTCACTGTACTGTACGGCTAATATATAAATAAGATGTAAATGGAGTTATTTTGTTTACTGCATTAGTTGCAGTGTTTGAGTCACCCTTCAGCTCATCCTCCTCCCGTCTGAAGGATATTTCATAGAGCTATTTATAAAGAGTAAGGGTCGATTTCGTTTGTTTTTTTGCATTGTGAAGTCACATAATGAAATCTGTATAAATAATGGCATTATTTAAAGAATGGGCTTCTGTTCAGACTTAAGCTTAAACCCTGGATCATTATCTCTGAGCAGATGGCTCAGCTCTCACAGTTCATGGTTGTCGCCTTCATGCATTGTTGTTCTGGTTCTTTTTCATCTGGAAAACAAGCCATCACAGAGATCAGCAGAAATGTTGGCCAGGTTTCAGTAGTCACTGTCTTGTCCTTGGTGTATATTTGTTGACTTGTAGCACAAACACCCTCCAGATTTAATCAAAGGAAATTTCAGTCTATGTAGACTTTTGCCAAAAATGCTGTTACACATATTGAAACAATCTTTACAAGCATCAATAAGCAGCATTTGGCTCCAGTTTATTTTAAGAAGTGTGGCCTAAAATAATAATATTATAATGTTAAATGATCATGAGTAGACTTTTTAGAGTATTTGCATTGACTTGGTGGTAAATGCAGAGATGGATGACCTGACCACCGCTTTGTAATGCAAACGCCCAGCATTTTACTGTCCTCATCAAAATGTTGTCTATAAACTAAAATAGTAATTGGTAAACAGTCTGTGGATATTTTCTCCACAGTATGTCTGTTTGTCAGTGTAATTTCCTTTACTGTAACTCTACCACTGTATATGTCTGATGTGTGCTAACGTGTACTTTTAGTTTGTGTGCAAGTCAACAACTCAGTGACCACGTTGGACGGCGGCCTGCCAGTATGTGTGGAGACTTCTCCGCCCGACAGAGTGCCTTGACTTGAGTCCAAATACAGGCAAAAAAATTCAGGGATGTCTTTCATTACAAGTTGTTCAATGGTGTTTGGATGCTGTCATACAAACAAAGTGAAAATAGAACAATATGTACGCAGATTCTGATAAAAAAATACATTGACAGATCACTACAGTAAATGTTACCTATTACTTCATTTGGAACAAAAATGTTTTACAACAAAGCAGCAAGACTCTCCTAACCTAGCAAACTTTTAGGAAATTTACTCAAGTCCTACCCTACAGCTTGTTACAGCAATGGCTTTGTTCCATCTAGGCCTTTGTTTAGGACGTTTCCACAAAATGATCAGTGACAGAGAGGTAAATGTGATACTGATGCTGCAGCACAGAGTATCTTCTCCTTCAATCAACCTTTTGCTTTTGCTAAGAGTTTACCAGCTCCACAGGTTCTGCAACAAACTCTGCTGTTTTCTGTAAAGGGTAGCAGGCAACGCAAGATTCCTATGGGTACCAGTGAAATGGTAGTGTAATGCATTGATGCAGTGATCATTTAGGGACACAGTGTTGTCTGAGAGAATAGTGACAACAATTAGCTTCTTCATTGTCTTCAGTAAGTTCACACCCTGGGAAATAGGTCTGAAGGCCACAATGGAACGAAGCTAGAAAGAGTTTAGCTGTGGATACACTTTCAACTTTAACTGATTTAGATAACATGAAAAATCCTTTAATGTGACACATAATCTTTACCCCAAGATTTCCTGTTCTGGTATGAAGCCAACCTACATCAATTCTGATAAACATGTCAAGTATTGTAACCTATTTTACAGATTAATGTTGTTTTCTATAACATTTACATTTGTGGAGGGAGTAGACTTGACATTGAGTTTGGTTCTTTTTTTTGTTTTGTTAAAGTGACATGCAAACCATCAGTGTGTTATTTATTTCTTGAACAGTGGTTTCTCTGTAAATAGTCTATATGAAAGTGTGATTATAAATAAATGCATTGCCAATGGAAACACCAGTCTCTCTACTAGTTTTGTTAAACTGTAACATTATAACTCAGGTAATTAAACATAAAAAAACCCACTTAATATCCTATTTTAAAAGGGCTGAATGAAAAAGAAGCAGACTGAATGGCGCATACGCACACAGACTATCAACACAGAGGACACGTGTATTTGGTTGCTTTATTTGTTACAAAAAACAGAAGACAGACCTGGAGAAACCCTCCAGACATTTGATCATGAATTTCATGAAGTTGAAATGTGATATTCCAGTCCCCCCCTTAAACCCCATTCCTAACTCAAGTGAAAAACAAAATAGCGTATACCCATCTTTAACCCACTTCCTACCCGGTCCCACCCCTTCAACCCTCTGTCTTTCCCCCCCACTTTTTTTCCTCCTTTATTTGGAGCCTGTGGACAGCAGAGCGATGAGTCCTGAGGAGGCACTGATGGACAGAATGTAGTTACTGAAAAAAGGGGGTTAAGGAAAAATACAAGCATTGACAAAGGTTAAAATGAGAACTCGTTAAATGCATCCAGTTCACATTTTGAAGGAATTTTGTATGGAAATGTGCCACATCTGCCTTCTGAGTGCAGTCTGAACTTATGTGCTCATATAACTCAAGTGTATCACAAAAGTAGACTGCGCTCAAGGCATTTTAAGACAGATGCCATATAAAGTCATAATAATACAGTGTGTGTAAAGCTTCCATCCCAAATGTTATTAGTGCAGATGACATATACAGTGTGATTAAAAGGATACACAGTGGGGTTGAAGTTCTTGAGCAGGAAGAAGGAGGCAACGATGACGAGGACCAGGAAGAGAGTGTTGTTATAAAAGATGGAGAAGGTGGTGGCCTCGTAGTCTGCGACCTCGTTCTTCTTCCACAGGATCCTAGACAAACACAAGAAAAAAAACACCCGGTGTCAGTCACTTTTCATGGTCCTGTCAAAATGCAGTACAGTATGTGTGTTGGGAGCATCACAGAGAACCCTTCACTTACACTGAATCAACAGACTTTTATTCTGTAACAGAGGAAGTCAAAACGTGAACTGGTTCTTAAACTTTTACCTAAGAAGACTGTAAAGTCTGCCATATGTTATTCATTATTCCTACTGGATAATTACTACGGGCCATAGTGGTGTATAGTGTCAACTCTTAGGTAATATATTGTTGATGTCCCCAATTATATTCCAAGTCCACTTTTTTCATCTTAAACGCAACATTGCATCAAACTGTTTCCCATCAAAGAGAAGGACAACAGAGTGTGGTATTTTGCCTCGTCGCTGTCGTGTTTACTGGTAATATACTGGACGAACATGTTTCATTTGATAGGTTCTGTATCTCTCCTGTGTGAACACAGCGAACCCAGGCAGTACGAGTGTTATGCTGTGCCACCTGAATTAAGTAGGTAGTACTATACTATCAGCTTTCATGTATTCTACATGCGACTGCTCTCTGAAGACAGACGTCAGCACCACATTTAAGCTTTAAGCACATATATGGCTGACATACTGCACTCAAAACACTTTTTGAAGCTCATTGTGATAGCACCAGCGCAAACATCCAGCACAACACACTGTGTGGAGGTACGGCTTTACAAGGGGATGCATGTTTCACCTCTCGTCTTTCTCCTTGCGGGACATCTTGCGGTTGTCTGCCTCAGACAACTTCCTGGTTACCTCCTTGGAAACGGCATCTTCACGCTTCTGGGCAACTCTGGAGGACAAAGAGAGAAACGTCACAAACATTAAGAGTCAGTGAAAGACAGAGTACCTTGAAGCACAGCGGTTCTGTAATTTGGAAGCAAAAATGTCCTGATAAGAACAAAGAAACTACTGATTTAGCAGAAATAATAAATGCGCCCCTGATCCAACTAATGTCCATGTACAGGAAAGAGAGACACTAACACCTTCAGATGGGACAAATTTAGATTAGTGTGTTTATCCTTCTTACTTGTGTTTGAGAACAAACTTGACGTTCTTGTAGGCGAAGGCCACCAGGTAGGTGCTGACCAGAGTCATCACAGCGTACAGAACTGCAGACTGGACAAGGTCCATGTGCCAGATCCTCCAAAACAGCCCTGGAAAGATAAAGTCAATCACTACTGGCGAAATGATCAAGGCAGTAAATATGCTGGTTGAATACATGTTGTTGTCCAGTAACTAACACCTATGCAGAGTAAAGTGAAGGTTTGTTGCTTTTCAAAGGAATTATAAAGAAAACCAGTTAACTATACTATTTAGGCCTATTACTACTATCCTAACTTGCACTTACACCTACAGTAACTCATCCACACTTTACACCAGAGTTAACAACGACACTGATCTGAACTTTGGCACATCACAGTGGCTCTTACAGATATCATCGTGTTATTAAGCTCTTCTGTCTTTAGCGTTAATTCAGGTGTCTCTTCACGGACACATGACTCAAGTCGGTCTTTCCTAAACGAACATCACTGCTCCAGGGAGCCGGTGTCGGCTGCGCTAGTTAGCAGCAGCTCTGCCCGGTACTCACAGATGGGGATGGCGGACACGATGAGCGCATTTCCGTAAAACAGAGCGGTGGACTTCGCCGAGAGGTTTCTGCTGAAGTCCTGGAGGAGGAGGTCTTCCTCGGACTGCTGCTTGTTGCTGCCTTTGGGAGCCATGTCTGCGGATCGGCCGGCCTGTCTGCTGCTCAGCTTCGGACACAAGAGGACTGACACGTCGGTGTAGGAAGACAAGAGGGACGCGTCAGCTTAAACCCGGAAGCGCTTTCTTCTTCGTGGTTCGGAGACGCTGCGCGCTCTTCGGCGCCCTCCACAGGAGGACAAAGGAGCTGCGCCAAGAGACGCGGACTTCCGCCCTTTCCTCTTGGCTGAGGATTATTTGTCTGATCTCTGACATTTCCCCTGATGCACTGCAGTTGAATGGACTTTTACGTGTTGTCCTCACTGAAACATTGTGTAAAAATAAAGGGGGTTTTTGTTGGCAGCTTAACCTCTGCCCTTTTCAAGGGAAAACATACCTGCTCAACACATATAACAACAGAGGAACCAGAAGTCAGAAAATAGTAACAAAATCTCTCTCAGTGCCAAACAGTTGACGTTTCAACCAACTCAAGCTGAAGTTGGAAATGATTTTAACAGAATATCCCCTTAAACTGTTAATAACATGTTTCATAGATCTTAAAATCTGGGTGAAGTAAATCAAAATGATTCACTACATAACAAAGAGAGAAATTATGCTTTTATGTGATTTGAGGGAACTGGCCCTTTATACATTTTTTTTCCTAAATTATATCACTTTTTTATAACATAATATATATTTTTGCAAACAGTTACACTCTTATACTGTACAATGTATTTACATAAATGTGTGCTACATACTATATAATAGGTTGTAGGTTGTAATTGTGATATAAACTCATATCCAAGAGCAAAGACACCCCATGGACAACAAAAACACACATCGGTACATACAAGAAAAGAAGGCCACGGATAAATAAGATAAAATAAAAAAGTAATAAAGTAAGAATAAAGAAACAAAAAGGTGAAAGCGTGGAAAGAGGAATGAGGAGAAATCAAAGGGAAATACAAATACTGCCTAACTGTGCTAAACAAACACACAACAAAAACTAGTATAAATTGGAATTACTACAGGCTATTAAATTGCTTATTATAATCTACAAATGTCTCTTTCAAAGAAAGACATGAAACATCATTAACACACACGTGCTGTTCCTCTTTTCTGTAGAATTCTTACTTCTTTGTGAATCATCACCGCCGCACCACATCCCATCTCATTACAGTCAGCACATTTATCTGAGCATGCCATGCCCCAGTCTTTATTATTTTGATATCATATATACTTTTTCTGCTAGTACAGACATTTCCTCGCCTTCCTCTTTATATCTTTGACCAAGTTCTCATCCACTGCCTTTTACTTCTCTTCGCTCCCTCCCTCTTTGGAAATTCCCCAAATACTTCTCTCATCGCAGCACTCTTTACCATTGAATGAAATACAACTCTAACAACCAGATTCTGCCATATGAAACATTTTATTGTTGTGATGCTGTGATGAATGAGCTCTTAAAAACGCTCTATTAGAGCTCAGTGCAGAGTTCAAGCACTTGATTCACATTTTGCCCACTAGAGGTCAACATCTACATGTCTCTACATGTCAGTTTAGGTATTCAGCTGACGCACATTTCCTGAGGCACTGGCAATGAGTGCAACAGTAGATCTGCAGGTCTTAAATCACTAGGATTAGAAACAATCAAGGAGAGTAAAATCAGGCCTCATAGTGCTTATAGTCCTTATAGTGCCAGAGAAAAAGTATTTATTTAGTGATTGTGTGTGTGTTGTGTATTTTTGAGTTTTATGTTGTGTAGAGAGGCAGATATCATTCAGTAGGGAGAGATTTGAGTTACTTCTTGAGAAAATGAGCTTTCAGCCCTGCAGCAAAAGTTTAGACTGACTGGAGAGACTGATTGGAGACTGAAGAGATAAATGAACACTATCTCCCCCAAAGGGACAACAGCATATAAAATCTCAAACCTCACAAACAGGTAAGTAAATTAGACTTCTCTCCACCCTGCAGGCCTGCTGTAGAACTCCTGCTTTCAAGTGCACACACACACAAACTCCTGCTCTACTCATACACATCCTCATCTGACAAACATGCCACAGTCCATGGTGTGCATGAGGGTGTGACCACGCAGCAGGCGCATAACCCATTAGAAAAGCATCTGCAAAAGCCCCTTCTCTTCCATATCTTGTCCTCTGAGCCTGTCGCATGGCTGACGCAGGAGACGTTTTAGGGCCAGGGAAAAACCAGACGGATATTTGGCCTGCTGCTGCAGCCACCTCAGTGCTTCACCACCGGCTGAGCTGTTCTCTTTCTTTCCCTGTGTTTGCAGGAGCAAGCAGCATGTGCATGTGACTGAGTGCTGCATGGTTTTGTGTGTATGTGCGCGAGTGTTAGAATGCAATGCGGACAGGCAGGTTTGCGTGATGTGCCTGTCTCTTAAATGGGGATAGAGCTTAGGGATTAACCGAGCGCTTCATGGGTGCAGGAAGGAGGCACAGGGGAGGAGAGGGAGGAGGTGATGCCAAAAGGCCTGCCAACACAATGTGAGGCAAGGCTGGTGATCTCTCTCTCTCTCTCCCTTATGTGTAAGTGCGTACGTTTGTGCCAGATTACTTTGGTTTTTGTGATACCACAGATCTAACCACAGGGGCAAACACACACACTGAACAGCCACAGCCGACAGGGAATAGGGGGAAAACACACACACACACACACACACACACACACACACACACACACTGACTGACACAGTGGACTCCTGCAGGGCAGTCGGCCTGGCAGTGCTGGTATGTTTTAGCTCACTCTGCTCCTAGCCTAAGGAGCATTTATGACAGATCACCTATCAGAGTGACAAATTATTTTTGAGTTATCTTCTCTCACTTGCCCAAAGCTAAGCCCTACATCTCTTACATCTGCATGCCACAAGATTGCGTGTGCGTGTGTGGGTTAATAATACTGTGTGAAAATATCGCTATTGTGCCATTGGCTTTTCAAGGCTATGAGATCAACATGAATCTCTTAGCACGTACTATTTATTCTGTGTTTATATTTTTGCAACTTCAAATAATGATGATTTGATTTGCCTTCACTTGAACAAACTTACATAAAGAAACCTGATGAGGCGAGTGTGACATTCATTTGAATAAGTCCAGGCTTATTGGATTTAAAAAGGTATCTAAAACATAACAGTACTAAGTAATTTTCCACAGTGTGGAAGTCCCCTGCCACTGCAAAAATAATTCACAAATGGTAGAAAATATGACTTCACACACACACACATACACACACACACACACACACACACACACACACACAATCACTGTCTTCTGGAGGTTAAAAGATGAACATTTATTAATCTTTTATCATCGTCATGTGGCAAGAGTTCTTAAGTTGGAGGGTTCAGAAAGAGAGTTTATATGATTGTCTTCCTTTTCCTCAGAACGTTTGGTTTCTCAATTTCCTTTCTGAGCTGGTTCCAACGATGGGAAGCCATCCACAACACAGCTTTATTCTGCTAACTACGGCTCCAAAGGAGCTGGTGTTTGAGCTCGTGACTACAGTGAAAAATACAGTTTATCTCATAAAATGTACTACTTTCAGACAGACTAAATCAAATCAAATGTGTTTGTAGTACATTTTAGTCCAGTCAAGTCATATTTATATAGCACTTCAAACACAGCAGATTTGATTTAATGTGCAAACAATAAACATAAAATACATGGAGCTGAAAACAAAAAGCTATGCACTTTCCTAGAACAATTACAACCATGCTTTGTTATGTAAAGCAATAAATCCACAGTTAAACGTGAACTGGTAAAGGCCCGGTCACACCGGCATTGAAAACACTGACATTTCAGGGCAAAATAGATCCATATAGCCACGATAAGTGGATTCATCCAAAGGGATGAAATATCTAAGTCAGGGTGAATTACTTGCATCAAGTTCAACTTGTGAACTTGTGAATTTGTGTCTTGGACCAATAGTAGACTGCCTTGACATTGCTGACCTTTGAACGGAGAGCAGAAGAGTCTAAAATGGAGAACACATCTAGAACATTTTCAAAATCTTTGAAAGAAGAATAACACAAATGAAGTAAGGTCTAACTTAAAAGATTGCAGAGAATACCTAGGTAACTTAACTAACTGTTTTTAGCCAGAGATTATTATAATAATGTAACAAGAGGTAGTTTAGCTAATGTTATTCTTTTTAGATTAAAGAGTTGAATAGGCAAAAATATTAATTTTTGTTTTCCAGGACAGTTCTCCAGGATCTCTGAAGCTACAGCAGATTATTAATTGTATTCATTGTAGGAGTGTGTGGCTACAGTCTTGCATTTACTTTTATTATTGTCAAATTTGGTACGGCTAGGGTGAAGGCTCTGTCACTAAATGTCTTTATGTTTGCCTCATCTCAGATGGACTGAATAATTACAAAATAAATGGTTAGATAACGGTTGTGTTTCAAGAGGGTGGGGAAGTTTTGTTGTGTTATGCTGCGTTATATTTTTGTTATACAACTTCATGGAAGAACGGATAAATAGAACAGGAGGAGAAAACATGTAAGAGGACAGAACTTTGCTGGCCTCTCCCTTTTTTTTTCACTCACCGTCACCTCTCAGGCCTCAGATTGCGATGCAACAATATCGAACATAACACGTCCTCGTGTCAGGCTGAGAGATGAATGGAAACAGAAGAGGCTATAAAATGAAGGGATTAGAGGAGGAGAGGGTAGAGAGACGGGAGCACCTTTGTGATGACACTGGAGGCGCCGTGCAACTGTTTCAGGGTCCGGTGACATCTCTTCTGTCATATCTTGCTTTTCTTTCCACCCACACAAAATACACCCAGACCCTCTACCCCCACCCATAACATCTCTCCCTTCCAGTGCCATTTGCTCAAATGGTTGCATGTCCACTCTTATCTCCTTCGTGTCCTGTGATTTATGTTGCCCCTTCGGCTCAAAGGCATGGACGAAAATGTGATATGGTGTGAGGAGAGTGGAGGGTGGAGGTGAGGGGTGGGGATCCCTCAGAGAGATGAAGGGAGGAAAAGGAGTGAAATATTTGTCTTTTCAAAGGATGCCAAACATGTGTTTACACTTTCTGCCCACTTTCACCATGAATAGTTTCCTCACCCTCTGGGTTGCGCGCTTGCATGTGAACCTGCATGCAAGCATATGACTTTGTGTGTGTGTGTACCTTGTTCTTGTATCCCAGTGGGGACTGTAACCTGACTGCAGAGTAACCCATGGGGACTTGTGTCTCCATGGGGGCAAAAATTGAGGTCCCCACGGGTAGAGACAGCTTTTTTAGGGCTAAGACTTGGTTTTAGACTTGGTTTTAGGGACGACACACACAACTGTGTGTCCCAGCCGATGATGACGACAATGGTGTGAGTCATAAAGGTGTGAGTCATGTTGTAGGTGTAGAAGTGTAGCTGTGGTCAGATAGACATTTTTATCATTTATTTACCAGGTCAGCTAGACCCAGGCATTGAGATTCATAACTAACCAGACTGGCATGACACAGGCTCAGCTTCCCCTGGCCAAGTTAAGGTGACCCTTCAGGCAGAACTCAGTCCCAAAACAAACGGTCACGTGGTTCATTCCTTCACTCCAATAAACCCCAGATTTCACAGTGTGCTCACAGAGAAACAAATAGATAAGATTGTGCTGTTCCGTTTCAATGTGTGGATACAGACAGAGTGCACCGGTTGTCTATTCAGAAGGCAGTTTGCTCTTGAATGATTTAAGCGTGAATTTATGTCCTTTAACAAATCTAATGAGAACGCTGTGTCCGTGTGTGTGTGCGTGTTTGTGAGTGTTTAGCCGGTGTGCAGAGACATGAAGGCTAACCTGCTGCCAACTTGGCTTGTCTTAGAAGCAGAGAGAGAGCAGAAGATGTTGACATTTTGGCAGTGGAGGGAAGCTGCTGTTCCATCTGCATCTTAAAGGTCACTGCGGTGGGTTTTGGAGCGCTGCATGTGTGTGTGTGTGTGTGTGTGTGTGTGTGTGCGTGCGTGCGCGTGCCCCTGTGCCTGCCAAAAGCAATGTTTAATGTGTGTCTTTCTCATCAATTCTGTGTGAAAAGAGCAGAGGAGAGCTATAAACAAAGATGCTGGAAGTGTTGGGCGCAGCACAAACAGAATGGTAGGAATCCACCCCCCGCCACAAACACACACACGTACATCTGAGCACACACTTACTTGCTTTGAAGATGTTTATTGGAACTATGCAGGAACAGGCTCGCAGCGAACATTTGACATTTTTGGTTAAAGCAAGACTCATTTTGGGAAGTTAAATGAAGTTTACCAAGATCAGTTTAATCTTTGTGTTCAATACAGAGACAGCTGACATGTTTAGCCTGGCACAGCACAAACACTGGACCGAAACTCAGAAGTAGACCTTCAAGCATCTCATTTGACCTTAAAGCAACATTAATTACATTTTTGGCCACATGGGGTCAGCGGAAACAAGCTGTAAACACAATACTGTTGTTGTGGTGAATGAGTTAGCAAACAGTTGCCTATTTACACATCCAGCAGACATGAGGCAACCGTATCAATTATTTTTAAGTCGTGTCTCAGGCGACCTTACAGTCCAATGTTCAGTTTCCTTTTAGCTTTGTTTTGGTCTCCACCAACTCCTGAGGGAAATATCTGGCTCTTTAACTGCTAAATGCTCCACTGTGTTCACCAGCTAGTTTCTAACTTTGCCTATTTGGCGTTTGGTGCTGGTCAGGTAGCGATCAGGGATTTCTCTTTTGGAGCTTTTTCGCTGAAAACAGCTGCTTGTTGTGGCTGAAAAGGATGCAGTGAGAGTGAACCGAACAGTAAAGTTAATAAAAACAAAACAATGTGCTGAAAGATGCTAGATGCTGGGTTCATCACTACAAGAGACTTCTTTCTCATTATACATAGTCATTTGATCCATTATTGACATAGAAACATCAATTAGAACATACTTCTGAATTGGAGTTAAATCGATTAGTGATTAGATCCCTCACACAGTCTCTTCTTGTGGCTGAATTAAAGAAGAGAAGCAAATTTGGACATTGTGGACAGGGCAGCTGGTAGTGAGTTGTATCAAATGACAGGAAGGATTTCAAATCTCATAAACACATACCTGCAGTAAGGACGTGTTGGGAATGCTTACTTTGGAAATAATGTATTTCAACTGTCACCTCTGAAAAATCTTTTCATGTCTGCCTGAGGACGTTGGTGAGGAGGTTTGGCAGTTTATCAGCTGTTGTGGAAGCAGCTGCAAGAAGCTATGGCCATAATATGATCAGTGCCTGTCATATATAGTGGCAACCTAAGTCCGCCCTGGTGTCCGGTCAAATGAGAACTTCACGGCCTGGTGGTTACAGGGTACTCGTGATCCAGACCGAGTGCTGAGCCTCAGATTCACAAAGAACAACGCAGATTCCATCCTGGTCATGTAACCACAGACCAGCTGTTCACAGTCTCAGAGATAATTCATGAATAATGAGAGCTTAGCTAATTGTGTCAACACGTTTTATAGATTTGTAAAAGGCAAAGATATCCTGAGAGAAGTATGTGCAGAGGGTGGGGAGCCAAGAGTTTAGCCAGTCTTTATGCACTTGGGGTAAGAGCTGGGTTTGCATTCTTGGCATTAAGTCAAGCTCTTTTAAGCCGGGTGTCAGATGTGTTGTTTATGATATTCATGGATGAGATATCGAGATGCCGTAAAGGTCTGGAAAGTGTCCAGTTTAGTGACATTACAGCGGCACCTCTGTTGTTTGCAGATGATATTGTCCTTTGGCTTCATTGGACACTACAGAGGAACATTTTGCTGTTTCCCAAATGTGAGACTGTGATTCTCAGAAAAAGGAGCGACTGGTTATTCCCCAGAGGTCCCATTCAGGTGGAGCTTTACCAAAATGAGGGAGTTGTGGTGAAAGGGACTGAAAGACTGAATGGTAGTTAGGTACCTGTATACCTCCAAAGAATAAGAATTTAAGTTAACTAAATGTAAATTGAGCAGTAGATGCAGTGGGATTGTTTGATTGTGTGTTCACACAGCTGTGCAGTTGCATACATCCTGCTATTAGCACATGTGAATATAAAAACACACGCCTCTGTGAACATCCCTGGTGAGTTTGTTTGTGTCTTTGGATTTGTACAACACACCATATGGGGAGCAGGAGTGATCAGACGGTGCGGTTGGAGAACATGTGTGAGATAACAGGAATTCTTCTTGGAAGCACTGCATATATGACCTACTCCATATAAAAACCAGGATCAAAGCTCCAGGACTGCTGCTGCAGACTGTCTGGTTCTATTACAGATACCACCAAATGTAGATTTTGTAAAAGGCCCACTCTTTCCAAAATGTTTGAGTAAGTTTTAATCTCTGTTTAGAAATTAATTTTAATTATTGTTTATTTTATTGCCTGTTTAGTGTACAGTTAGGCATATCCTTTTCAATAGCCATCATGTTTCTCTCTATAACAACCTCAGCTTAGACTTTTATATTGGACAACTCTACAGTACACAGTTAATGTTCAATGCAGGAAGTAATGTGACATTTATATAATGCAGCAAAAGTTAAGGGTGTGGAGGCCTGTGGCATAAGAGGCCCAGCAGTCCATAGAGTCATATACAGTACTATGCAGTACAGCAAAAACACATATCAGCTGCAACAGACCGAAAAAAAAAACATCCGTCACCATTCATGAGCAGTGCTAATTCATGGTGATGTAGGTAAAAATGTGTCTCCGAGAAATCATATGTGTCACCCTCAAAACAGCTTCCATGTTGTTTCATGGTGAACTCAACCATATACACGATCAATAATCAAATCAATGCTGTCATGCTAACCTATTGTGAACAGGAGAATGGCATTTTAGATTGTGTTACAGTTACAGTCTCAGCAATTCAGCACTACAAAATGTAGTATATTAAATTACGTCAGCTTAAACTGTTTATGAGTCACCTCCAACTCTGCTCATTTAAAAGATTATGTCACTCGATTAAATCATGTTTATATTTGAAATACTGACAAATTAATTTCATGCAGCATATTTTTTTATAATGTTCTGATTAAAAACTCAACAAAAGCTATAATCATTTATTTTCTTTTCTTTTTTGTGCTTCTTTTCTGTCTGAAATCCTCTCCCTGGTGTTTAGCACTGTTGCTCAGTTCCCCATCTGGCTGTTTGTCAGTCAGTCTGTGTCTCTGTCAATGCAAGATCAAAGACATGCCCTCCACATGGCATCCTGGTCCTATGACATGCAGCTGGCGAGCACTGTTTACATGTGAGATATGCATGTTAAACACCACCTATAGCTAATGTGTGTGCCATGAAGGAATTGTGTGCCGAGGCCACTGATGGCATGGTAATAAAAAACATATTTGCATGTAAGACTGTGAATATGGAAGTACTTTGTTTGCTGGTGTGCGTTATAATGTCCAATTCCCTATGAGAGAGTTGGCATACTTGCATGAGAGAGCGCAAATGTGTATGTGTTTGTGTGCTGCTGGTTGAAGCAGGAGGCAAGGTCTTATGAGCAGAGTGCTGTGCGTGTTCGCATGTGGGAAGAAGGGAATAACCGTGTTAGTGAATCAGATGCTAAATGAGGACTGGACGAGGTGGGCAGGAAGTGTGTGAGTGCTAGTGTGTGGTTACATGTGTGAACTGCTGTCCTAATGAAATGTGAAAGCCCTCCAAGTCACCCCTTCCCCTCCCCACTGCCTCTCTCTCAGGTCTATTCTCTCCCATTCCCTCTTTCGCACACACAAACAGAGATGCGTGCACGGCTCGTGTTAACATGGAAGCGTTAGCGTGGAAAGAGGTCTTCTCGCTGTCTTCTGTATCCTGCGAGGCGAGACTCTCTCTGGGCATGTTGAGAGTACAGCTGGCAGTCCGCAAGCCTCCAGACACACATATACACACACATGCATGCATGCAGACAGAGGCACGCTAGGCAGTAGGTCATGAAGCCGCTGGCGTGAAGGATAGACGAGTCTGACACCAGAAAAGCAGACAGCCTTGCTGACATGCACTGAGGAGCATTACCAGGATAACAATGGTGTGTTTGACTGTGACTCTGTGTGTTTGCGTGTGTGTGTGTGTGTGTGTGGATGGGTTTAGGCAATAGTGCGTGACAACAGCATGCTCCAGACTGTGTATGTGTGAAAGTATAAAAAAAAACCCTAAAAGACCACCTTGCTGGTGTTTGTGTAAGAACATTTCTATTCAACATTTTTGACCATTTGCTAAACCCCTCCTCAAAACAGCAATCGTCCAATTTTTTCAAATTTTTTTTTTTTGTCCAACACCATAATTCAAGAGGAGAAGTGTAAGGAAGGGTTTAAATGGTGTGTTTGTCTATTCTAATGTAAGCTTAAAATGTTGTTGGTTTACTTGTTTACTACATACAGTAGCTGAACGTCACTTCCAAGGCCAGGGGTAATTCATACTACATTAGTTTGGGGGTCACAAGTTACGTTGAAAAAAACTAGTCACAACTAGCACATCTACTGTATAGTATTTCCCCACTGTGTGGAAGCTGGTCCTGGATGCTACTATATCAGAGTGAAGAATAACCTTATTGCTATTGGATTTTGGGAAGTTCATCAAAAACAGTGCTTAGTCCTTGTCTTCCAATGTTAAAAGTGAAAAACAGCAAAAATCTAACATCTTGCTTATTTTTGTAAATAGTTCTCATCTTCCAATTTTCCTTACAATGCTTAACTACCTCTAGTATGATATAAGAACAATGCTTTTTCTATATAGTATATTTAAAAGGCTTTTGTCTTAAACCGAGGCAGATGGAAACTTTAAAAGTCAACCAACTCATGAAACTATCCTTAGTTTAATTAGCAAGATATCAAATTCTATCTGAAATGAAGGAAACTTTGTTTTGAAAGAAAGAATTACGACTGCAAATTTGTCATTATCATCAGTGTAAACTGCATAGGCCTACTCTGTGAGAATGGAAAGCTTGGCAGGCATAGCCACAGTAACACATTTTGAACCCTTGCTCATGAGCAACATTGGTTAAATAAGCAAAACAGTTAACTGTGTTAAAAGTGTCACCAAAATAAAACTCAAAACATTTATTTTGAGTGGAGAACTCGCTGTGAAGAAAAATGCCCGTGTTTGTTTCCATCTCTGTCAGAACCATTACATAAATGTGAATAAGTGGTGTGCCTTTAGAAAGCAATGATGTAGGTATTTTAAGAGATGATCGAAAAAATGTGAGTGACTGAATGTGTGAAGAAAACAGGGCAATAAAGAGAGCAAAAGTGAGTAATCTGTCCTTTATACTTCCTGTGAAGTCCCTATAAATCAATGAGGATGAAAGGTGTTCCTGGCACCAACCTGAATGTTCCCTCGACGTGTGTGTATATCTGTATTTCTACTGTAAATGACTTGTGTGGGAGGGTAGGGGTGGGATGAACCCTTTCACTCTCAAGAAAGCTGAAACGTTTTTACACATGGTGGCTTTATCTCCCACACGTAGGCAGCACAGACAGTGAGCAGAGTGTACATGTACACGCACACACACACACACACACAGCTGGTATCCAGATGGGTCAACGGTCCTCTAGTGAATCCTACAATCTCTATGACTTAACCGTTGAACAAAGCCGGTAGCAAGCACCACATTTTCCATATTACCACCTCCTCCCTACTGCTGCGTTGACTCCCACCCCTGCCTGTTTCCCTCTCTGACGTTTATTCCCCTCTATCTGCTCGACTGTGTCATACTTTCTCTGTCCGCGTCTTTCTCTGGTTTCTATTTTAGTGTCCTTTGTGGTTTACTCCATCTCACTGTGTCTGTTGTTGTGTTTTTCTTTTCAAGCAATGTGTCCTCCTTTTTAATTTGACCCCCTATTTAAAGGAATAGTTTGACATTTGGGGAAAATTTGCTTTCTTGCCGATAGTTGGATTAAAAGATGGGTACCACTCCGTTATTCGTCCATTAAATATGAAACTGACGCCAGCAGCCAGTTGGCTTAGCTGAGCATAAAGACTGGAAACAGGAGGAAACAGGTAGCCTGGCTCGGTCCAAAATAATCGGCCTTCCAGCACCTCTAAAGCCCCATAATTCATGTGGTATATCTCGCTTGTTTAGATTTCTTGACTTCGTGGTATTTCCACAGAAACCAGGCAACCTCTGATGACAAGGCTCCAGGAAATTAGTGGGCCTAGCCAAGAAACAGTCCCGCACACAGCTCCCTGGTAGACCACAAACTCTAACTTTTACACACTTTACACTTTTTTGTATGGATTAAGCTAAAATAATGATCTTTTGGCTCCAGCTTCATTTTAAGAGGGCAGATATGAGAGTGATCTCCTCTCATCTATCCCAAAATGTCAAAACTATTCCTTTAATTCGAGTGTCTGCAACGGCGTGTGTCTGTGTTAGAGAGAGAGGGAGAGAGAGGGAGAGGTGTGGCACTTCCACATATGTTCGTTCTAGCAGCAAGAAGCAATCCAACTGGTCCAGATTAGTGCTGTGTATAATTTCTGGGAAGACTGAATAGGCTCAAACCCGCATGTTTAGACTACAGAATGCAGGGCAGTGTGCGTGCATGTGTGTGTCTGTGTGTGTGAGACGGTTTTTGTATGTCGATCCTAAGTTAACAAGAAATGAGTCACTCCAATCAATTTTTTCGACACAATCTTTCCCTCCTGTCTCTCCCATGCAGTGGGTGTGTGAAAGCAACAGGCCAGGAGGTGGAGCTAAAGTCTTCATATTTCTCGATTAGGCTCACAAATGAGTTGAGTGATATTATTAATGAAATGAATATGATAGCTAGTGGCTCCCTGTAGGGAAACTGTGTCTTGTTTTGGTTCCTCTCAAGTGGAGGTCAGAGATCAGGGTCTGATACAGCACCTCCAGAGAGCTGGTAGGGATTCAGAGTCTTGTTCAAGGACACTTCAGCAGGGAGTGTGTTTATCCTCAGAAGGTCACGAACTGTGAATGGAGGACGATTTGCTGTTCATTATACCACCCTGCTGCCTACACTTCCTGGACTATGTGTCTTATCCTCTCCTCCTCTGTCCTTTTGCCAGGAAATGAGGCGATTGATTCCATTTCAAACACAAAAGCAACTGCGGTACACATACTTCCTGTGGAGGACGTTCATGGGATAAAGTTCACCCTCTGTGTGAGTTAGTTGTCCTGCAACCCACACACAAACACACCGGTGGGCATGCATGTGTATTGAGCATCCACACACTCCGTTTTAAAAAAAACACGTACGCAGAAGCGCACACAAACCTTTCACCTTTAGCTCCATTACTCATAGTTCATCTCTGGCACTTATTGCTGCTTTATTGCATAACTTGCAAGCTGCGGTTGCCATGCAAGCAGGAACACATAGGGAACAATGTACAGAACAATGCTTGTGTGTGTGTGTTTGTCAGTACCCTATGGTGCATGCACAGAGACAGAGGGGAAGCAATAAATGAATACCCTGTCCTGGCAACAAGCTGTTTTCCTGTCAACATTGCTGTATCTCTGTGTGCGAGGGGGGTATGTGCAACCATTCTGCCAAACCGTTTTTCCAGTCAGGAAATGGTGGAGTGTCATTCTTTCTATCATCCTCCACCACTCCTTTAGTCAATATACTTAATCTTAACACTAGCCAACTGCCCTCTAGCTCTCATTCTCATTGTTTTTTCTGTTTCTCTCTCCACTCGTCTGATGTCTTTGTGTACTTGTCATTTGGAGTGATGGATGGTCAGTGAGGGAGGAGGACAAGGAAACATAATATGACAGGATAAGTAGAAGAAAGGGGTATCACAGATCGCTGGGACAGGGTGAGACGGACAAGGCAGAGAATTTGAAGAGGCAGACAGTTTGAGAAGAAAACACAGAAACATATGGAGAAATATGTGAGTTTTATGAGTCAGTGAGAGGGAGTGAGAATGGGATGTTATACACCAAAGTTCAAGGATGCAAGAAATTACATTTTGTGGCAATACAATACGCTTATGACAAAACTACTACAGTAATCTCTAGGTTTAAGTTTTCAATTTAAGTTTAAAACCCCACTAGTCGACGCTAGGGCCTGTCACATTCATTGCACCCTAAAATATGAAAGTTACAGACAAAACTAACAAGATACTGGTGATATTTGGCTACAAGGTGGGATAAGAGCAAAGGCCATTGGGTCATACAAATCAAAAGGGTTTATTCTCCTTGGGAGTGTAAATATGCTGAAGAAAATTCCCTTTAATCTGCCCAGTAGACTGTGGGTGTTAAAAGTTGACATTTTGGCACAAGAGTAAAGCTAATAGAAAGGATTTATCCTCTTTGTAGCATAAGTATGCTTGTAAATAAGAAGTAATCAGCCTCTTAGATTTGGATGATTCTGTAAAATGTGACCCGATGGTGGTGCTAGATGAGAAGTCAGGAAGTCCACAGTAAATTTGGTGATCAGAACCATTAGTGTTTGAGATCATTTGCCTTAGACGAAAGTATTGATCAAGGCAGATGAAAGGTCAGTGGGTCAGCAAAATCATTGGGAATCATTCTTTGGGGGACCATAGATATCGTATGTATTTCGTGGTAATCTTCTGGCTCTGGAACAAAGTATTGGGCAGATGAAAGGATGGACAGATGGACCAAACGCTGCTCGCAATCATTCTGAGGAGAACCATGAACATGTTTGAGGGAGAAAAAAAATGGCTGACAAGTGACATTTAAGTTATTTCTGAACAGGATAAAATATATCTCATCGCTAACTAAATATGAGCAGATTATATGTCTCCATACAGTTAGTGAGTACAGTAACATACTGAATAGCATGTGGTTGATTACACAGTTAAACAGATGTTCTATTGTGAGCATTCATACCATTTATAGAGATGCAAGCAAAGCAACCGTTGCCACTTCCTGAACAAAAATATATCTTTTATGTCCTGTTTTCTGTCTGTTTCCTGGGACCTCACATTTCTGTGGTTGAAACCTGCAAGCCAGGGGCGGTACTGGTCACCATGGCAATGATGGCACCACTTGTTCGAGTTCATTCCCTGGTCAACCGGTGCCTTAGACGAGGCAGTGATGGCTAATTTCAGGCCAGGAATAGACTTGTGACTGTAAACCTGAAAGTCATATTCAAATTTATTTCTAATAAAGAAATTCATCGCTACATTTTACCCATTGAGCTAGGGCTGTGAACCAGAGGGACTAATTGCAACAATAGAATAAATTTAATTTCCAAGATAATCAAATTCAAAGCAGCCAATCATAAAGACAGCTGATTATCTCATACTGATTAGAATCCTGGAACGTGAGCATGGTAAGAGACATAGGGGGGATTTTATTTTTTGTTTAGTGAAGAAGAGACTTCATATGACTCAACAGTTTTAGCCAAATAAAATAGTGTAGTATATAACGCAAATATAAATTCATAAATAATTCAGTTTAAAAACGACAAAAAATCAACAGATAAAATGACTGTGTTACATTAAAGTGGTCTATAAATAACATTAAATCATTATGAGCTTGTATAACGTTTCCCAGACATGGTACCAAAACAAGGACAGAGAATGAAAATCAAAACTACCCCACCACCCCCACCCAACACACATAAACACCGGTAGGTCACATGCACAGAAGAGCTCTGTATTCAGCACTGCCAGCACAACTATAGCAAGACAGTTGAGTAATCTGGTCCAATACTGATTAGAAGAACAGGGACAGACCAGGCTGAGGCTTGAGTGAGTGTAACAGTGCAGACTCTGACAGAGAAGGGAAAATAGCAGATCACGCCACTCTGAGAGAATGTGACGTGCACATCACACTCGGATCAAAGTTAAACTTGGGACATCAGCTCAAGAGGGAAAGGGAAAGCCAGCATGTAGGCTCTGGTAAACAGAAACCTAAAGGAATCATTAACTACATGAATGAAACAGGCCTTTGGGATTGTACTTCCAAGCACACAAAGACAAACACTGCTGTAGAGCATAACAGCTTATTGACAGCATAATAAGGGTAAGATGCTGCTGCTGATGGTCCCTGTAAATAATAACATATATATTTAGCTCAACAAGGGGAGAGAGGTCCTCCTCTCCAATGTAAAGGAGAAGATTTAGAGGAGGAGGATGAGGGAAGTATTTGTGGCATTCCACCCTTCCAAACCTGCCGGGCTGGTTTCTGGGTCATTAAAATTCCTCCTCACTTCTCCTCTCTGAAGCCACAGTTTCTGCCCCAAGCGACATGTTGGCTCGTGTCCACCTGCCCGGCCTCGCCTCCTCTCTTCCACCTTCACTCCCCCCCACCCCC
This sequence comes from Lateolabrax maculatus, assembly GCA_031216445.1. Taxonomy (NCBI): domain Eukaryota; kingdom Metazoa; phylum Chordata; class Actinopteri; order Acropomatiformes; family Lateolabracidae; genus Lateolabrax; species Lateolabrax maculatus. The sequence continues at coordinate 18,349,413 of CM062202.1, read as the reverse complement.
CTTCTCTGTTATCTCTCTGCTGCAGAGCACAGTGCTTTCCCTGTGAGTCAGGAAACAAATTTCTCTAGAAGTTTTCTCTCTGTGTCTTTCTGGCTGCCTTGTGTTTCTCTCTCCGTCACCCCTTCTTCCCTCTTTCGTTTCTACATCCAGATGGGATCGCAACGAATTCTCCTTGACGACACAGATCTAGGCAGTCGTCCCTCATCTTTGTCTCCTTTCTCTCTTTCTTCCTTTTTCTTCAACTCACCTTCGTCTCCTCTGTGTTTGCTCCCTCTCTCTCCACCGAAGCGTGTGAGGCGGTATTCTCTGGAGTGTCACTTCTGCTCAAATCTGAGACGATGAAGCAAACAAAGTAAACGTCAAACCTGCCTAGACTCCTTACCACTTGTTTGAGTATCCCCTGCCAACAACAACAACCACAACAAAAACAGCCATGACCTGACTAAAATATGTACAGGCAACCTGAGCTTCCAGGCACTTCCATATGTCACCTACACAACAGAGAAAACTGAAAAAACAGAGAAAGCTATCACATGTTGAAATTAAGTAGGTAAATATCTTCAGTATCTGACACTGACCGTACATGTTGACTGAGGATTATCATCAATCTGTCTACGTAACACAACATAGGCTATTTCTTTGTATCAATACAATGGCTAACTCCATTTTACATTAGATCTCTCAGTATGCTGTGAATGGTTAACATTTTTACAAAACGAGTTACATGATCTATCATGACTAGCGTTGCCAGAAAACATGTTTTAACAAACCAAAGTTGCATTATTTATCAAATTTAAAGGGACAGTCAGCTGGTGAAAAAGCTCTGGAAGAGTCTGTGAAGTCTGAGAAACTAACCCTGATCATGTCACCTGGGATCCGCGGAGTTTGAAAGACGTCGCCATTTAGACGCCAGAGAGGGCCTAATGAAAAAGTTACATTGCAAGTTGCATCATGAAAAATGAAGGCTCCATTGTTTTCGGAGCTCAACTCATACTAGTGGATAAAAGTCAGGATGTCTTTGACTCTGCTGCTTCAAATTCTGCCATTCTTTTTTCAATCTTTTCTGCAAGTCTTCCAAATTTATGAAAGTGCAATACTAAGTCACTTGAGTATTCTTTAATGCTTAACAAGCCGGCAGGGCCATGTCATCAAAATGAACTTAGCATTCAGCAATTTGTCTGTGATTACTGGACATAGCTACTGCTGAAGTGTTTGCATTCAAAACATACAATACATCAATACAATACACTATACGTACTGTGTACTGTGTAATTGTCTCATCAATGACAATTATTATTTGTATGGCAACCTATAACTCCAGTGCTTTTTAACACACTGTCTCACTACAGTATTGTCTGCTAATACTTCCTGTGACATCATTTTTCTGACTGTGTAATCATAAAAACTGCCCACTGCTCTTGAGGAACATTGATCAGTGGCAGGCTTTGGGGAAATAAGACAAGACCTGCTGACCCACAGAACACATGAACAACCACACACAAGCTCACGCTCCCTCCAGGGCTAATCTCCTCGACTGGGCCCCCTCCCCGAGAGCCAGAGCTTGCCTTTGATCAACAAACATTGTCAAGGCACACTGGGTGACCTGTGTGTGTGTGTGTGTGTGTGTGTGTGTGTGTGTGTGTGTGTGTGTGTGTGTGTGTGTGTGTAAGGAAGAGAGGCACAAGTTTGGTGGGGGTGGGAGGTCCTAAACTGAAGTGCCGGATATTGTTGCGCTACTTCCTGCCCTCTAAGCCCTGACCCGGGGAACCATGGCCAAAGAGCCTTTTGTTTAGCTGACCCTCAACCTCTCCTCTGCCCCTCCCCGTCTCCCTGTCCCCCCTCTTTCTTTCTTCTTGACCTTTCTTCCCTCTCTCCTTGAACCTCAAACATACACTAATGCCAAACTCTTGGAATTGATCATCAAAGAGACCACCACAGCACACAGTCACACAAACACACACTCACACACACACACACACATGCATTCCTGTTATGTTGCCATAGCAGCAGAGATCCTTGATACCACGCTTTGAACCTGCATGCGAGTAGGTCATTCTCAGCTTTATAGTCCACTCAGACAGATCAGGTGTGACACTGAGACGGTTCCTTCTAAAGGTTAATGTATGTTTAGAAGCTTGAAAAGTCTTAAGAAAAGGTAACATGCATTATAGACAGTGACATGTTAGGTAAGAAAAAAAGCGAAAAAACGAGTCAATGATAAACAATTTTTAGCCACAGTAGCACCGTGGCTTCAGGGAGGATCATTTCACTTTGGTCCAAATTAAAATATCTCAACATCTATTGGATGGCTTACAGATATTCATGGTGGCTGGCATTCAGCTCAAACACTGCTGTGCCTCAGTACAGCCTCACAGAGCTGCTGGCCCGGCTGTAGACTCATAGTCTTGTTTAACCTCACGTTGTTATAGCTCTGTCAGAGTTGATTCATACATTTAAAACTGAGGCTGCATCAATGCATCTTACACACATCTGAAGCACTTTACTGTAACGTATCCTATGAAATTACATCATAAATAATAACACCCAGCTAAGAAGGAAAGAAGGCAAAATCAATGCAACAATTACAAAGATGAGATTCAGTGATTTCACCCTCTACTGCATCCCTGGTTTCCACCCGACATCTCAACCGTATGAAGCCAGAATACACATGCTACAACATGTGACTCAGCTGTAAAAAGTGTAAGAGGCACATAACTCACCGTGTAAGAAAGTCAGTGTCAGTCTGATGCACTGACACATGTGCAGACAATGTATGCAGAAATGCATGTGCAAACAAACACTAAACTAGTTGGTATCTTACGATTCCAGGATGTTTATAGCCGCTGTAGTTATTTCTGGCTACATACTGTTGTCAGACAGAGACACAAATTTACAGGTAGCGTGACTGGTTAGATCATAAAGTAAATGGTGTATGCGTTTTGTATTTCAGAGCGAAAGGATAACGAGAGTGTGTGTGAAAGAATGTGAGATGATGTGAGAGATCCCAAGCTGTGTTGAAGGAAGGTTCAGTAGATGTGAGAAATTCCTGGTCCCACTTTATACTGGAGCAGGAAAGGGAGCCTCATAATGAGTTAGCACTATCCCAGAGTGTTCCCACCAGCACTTTGCCCTATTAACATCCCATTCGACCTCTTTAGTTACCTGATTACATCGTCTCACTGCCTTTTTTTTAAATTAGCACTTTCAATTATGCCACACAATACACAGAGAGAGGACACACAACCATTTCAACTATTTTAGGCATCGATCACCTGAAATATGACAGTCACTGTACATCAGGTCTATCTGGGTACATGCAGGCTGCAGGTATCTCACTAGTTATGCTACCCATCCATCTGTAAAACGCCGTTAAAAGTCATTAATTCAGATTGTTTGACAGTTATTTGATGGCGTAGATAAGTTTCATACTGCATGCAGTACAAAGCAGTTGTTTGGATTTCATTAAACCAGTGACCGAGAAATGTACGGTTTCAATTTAATGCAACCACTGTAAGTCAAATATATGCAGGCGTGTTTTAATGTTTTGTTTAGCCCAAATGTTTTTATCTTTATGCAACTTTGACTAATGCATATCTCTCCTATTCTTGTTGGTACTATACACAATTTTCCAAGTGCTCTGCTCTGTCTTTGGCTGGATTAAAAGAGTGGGGAAAATGAATCATAGAAAAATATCTAACTACCCCTCATTTGGCATTATTGACACATTTTCTAGTAGGCATGTGGCTATTTTATAAAGCCCACAAACTCCCTTATTTTCATGGTGTTTCATTTCTCATACAAAACAATTAGTCATAAAAAAAAAGTTTTGGCACTGCTCAAAAGTGGAATAAGACACACAAAGAACCAGTTTCGATCTGAAAGAATGGTACAAGCTGTGGCGCTGACTCACAAAATAAGGCACCTGCTATGGGCGTTGGAAGTTAGACATATCTGGAACTTTAGTCATATAAAGACAACAGTGTCAGGTCACTCACACTGCTTTCTATCATATCAGTGAAGCCTGATATGTGGTGGAAGAAGTATTCAGATCCTTTACAACTGCAAATGCAGAAATACTCCATATGTCCTGCATTCTAAGTTTTATTTGAGTAAAAGTTAAGAGCGCATTACAGCAAAGTGTTCTTCAAGTACTCATTATGCTGAATGGTATAATGTATGACACAATGTGCTACTTACTACTCTACCTATAAACCCTACACGACACACTCAGTTGTATAAAATCCAGAAATTTACCCATAGTGATTCACATGAAAGAGACAAAATTACTGGCCATAATGACAATAATTATACAGCGAGACTTTCATCGTTGTTTATGGCACCCACAGGTTCCACTGCCAGTCCAACACCAATTACCTCAATAAAATGTATTTTTATGTTTCCATGCCATGGAACTGTTTTGTGCGTAAAACAGGCGTGTCAAGGCTGAAGGCCTGTCACCAGTGTTAACTGATCTGCCTCCAGTAATTGTGTTGTGTGCAGGCATGTGAACAGATAAGATTTAAAGGGTGGGGACTGAAACGCAGCACCTTCATTCTGCCACATACAAAGACTGGCCTTTCTGACTGTTTTATTAGGGACTGAGAGTGGCCGCCGCGGGTTTCAAAACACACCTTGACTTATGTTCCTGCTCCTGCAAGCGTCAACCCGGCTGTTCTGAACTTTGACCTAATTTCAGAGTGGCAGGTTGACAGGATTGTAACCACAGGGACTGATGAAGCATCAGCACAAGAACATTTTTACTCCAAGTCTAAGTATGATCCTGTATTTGGGTACTCTATGGTACACTGTGTTATTTTTAATCTTCAATGATACAACTATAGTACCTTCTTTGGGTTATACTTCATAATAGCACTCCTTCCCAGATGTATTAAAGAAGCATCAGTACTTGTTGTTTCATGTGTTGAAATCACTCACTGACTTTTGTAAGACAACAAGAGAGCTAGAGTTGGCAGGCAGGTATCTCTTTTATAGGGCGTCCTCTGAGACAAGTCAAAACTTGAACAATAGGACGTCGTTATGCATGTCAGGCGAGGAGGAATGCTCAAGATGCGTCGGTATGCAACCAGGCAATTACTCATATATACGTCAGCTCTCCCATGTCTTCAGCAGCAGGCCTGTAATTTCCCAATTACTAACCCTCATTGGAACTGCTTTGACGGCATCAGTGTTTGTCTGAAAGACGGCTGTACACATTTCTGTCAATCTCTGACCTCTTGAACCGCAGCCCGCAGCCTGCACATGGAATAATACATTTAAAAACATGTACAGAGATCCGTTGGAGGTTTGGAGGTGTTAAAGGGTAAGAAGGTTTGCGTTTAAACAGCTACTGCACATTTGCAGGAGGTTTGACCTTTTGACCTTTGTCATTAAAGTTCAGGGGGTTAATGGTGGGAGATGGTAGAAGACACAAATGCTGAAACAGCGTTGAGGTGGCTATTAATGGGCAATTAATCTTGTGAATAACATATTCAATTTAGTGTTTCCTCCATAGTGGCTCCCCAGGGGATCCTGAGAGGGAAATGAGGGCTACTTTAATTTCCTGTTATTTCACTTCCTAGAACAATAGGAAAAATAACAAGACTGAAGGTTTTATCCTACTGTTATCTCCCCTCCTTACAGAGACAAACCCAACACTAAACCTCAATGGGTTAAATGCTTGATTGAGTATTTCGATGTAGGGTTCCTTATATAAACTAGTTTTAGAAATCTGCTACTAATTCCTGTTGAAAGGGAACCACAAAGCACAGCTTGTGACTGTCACAGCAGGCTTATCTTTAAAGCCACTCATCTGATTTCACATTGTGTAATTTGGAAACGATTGCATAAAATGATAACTCTTGCCACACCAAGCATGTTACATAAAATACAAGAATCCCTGTTATAATCTGACGTTCACAACTACATGGGACATGAGAGAGACCAGCCCTTTTGAGAAATCCTTTCTTTAGAAACTAGAAACTGTTGAGCAGGCTCATCTGCAAACAACGAAACTTTTGCCGGAAGGCAGTGCAGTACAGCAGGTTCCTAAAAAACTACTTCTGGTAAAACAGGGACGAGGGAAGCTGACTCAACACAGTCAGTAAACATTACACTCCCTTATGGAAATGCAACAGATCTGCTGCACAGGACACAGTCAGGCTTGCTAATCACTTTAAGAAACCAATAAATACCAGATAAGCACAAGAATCATTCTCTTTACATCTGCTCTTGATGTAATTATAATTATGTCTCAACAGGTTTCATGTATAGTCTCGTGAAACAATCCAGTTTGATAACACAGACAAATGTTCCCAGAGCAGGTTCACCTCTTTACAGCAACTGTCATGACTTCCAGTTCACAAATTTCTTGTATACACAGCATTTTCTAAGCATATTTAGGTGGAGGAAAATATGAGAGTTTGTTTCCCTATTTACTTTTGAACAGTTTTAAGGTTCTTTGGTTGAGGGTTTCCATTTTAAGCTACTTTATTTTTCTATTTCACTACATTTTATATGCAAATATTGTCCTCTTTACTCCACTATATTATCTGACAGCTATAGTACTTCATAGATTAAGATTTCTTTATTATTGTTATTGTTATTAAATTATTAAACAAATGGGCAATAATAGGCAATTTTTGTGTGGCCAGGTTGTTAAAAACCTATATGGTGGGTGAATATTCCTTTGTAAGGAGCCAATACTCACTATAAAAAAATCCGGATTACCAACCAAGCCAAGCACGCAATTTCCCACCAAAACTCAGTTCACTGCATGTCACATAGTACAAGGGTCTTGTAATACGACCTAACCGTGTGAACCTGCCTTGTGTCACAATCTAGTTTTAAGACCCCATTCCCTTCATATTGTGTTAATGTGATGCATATTCCTCAATAAATGTCAAAACGGCCTCAAACTGATTCCCAAATGTAAAACCTGTTAGTAGGCCAACTGGTCCAACGGTTCTTTGTGTGCACTGCATTTAATGGGAACTTTGAGAGGAGGCACACAGCCTGCACAAAACCAAGGGGGGGTCAGTGGGGGCCCACTAAAAAAAAAAAGATGTTTCTGTTTCTGTTGCCTGGGGCCCACAAACAGGTTAATCTGGCAATATCATAACGTACCTACCTTTTACTGACACATAGGCCTATAGCATTTTTTTTTTTTTTTTTTGAATGCAGGTGTTTTCCTCGTGACTTAGTGGAGTCGGCTATTTGTACCTTGATTCGTCATTAATACTTTTACTCAAGTAAAAGATCTAAACTCTTCTTGCACCTAGCGGTCTGGCTCGGATATGATGTGGCCTGATGACATTTCTTATCTTGGAGCCCCGTGCGCCCGTTGATTTTTTGATATTATTACTTCCGGGGGCCCGGCGTTTCGGCTCCCGAGGGTCCCCGCACCCCCCCCCCCCCTCCGGTCTCTGGAGCCAGGCCCCGCCCCGGACCAGGTGACGGGGCGGGGCCTGTGGTGCGGGGCCGGCGGGCGGGCAGAGCGTCTCTCCGCCACAGCTGTGCTCCTCCGCTCTTTGTCGGCTCCTGCTCCGCTGCGCCTTCACCGACCGGCACAGGGATACAAAGGAAAGCGAGGGACGGACGGACGGGCATGAGACAGAGGCAGAGCATGCGAGCGGCGGGGGCGGCAGCAGCAGAGGGACACGAGAGGAAACCCTAACCGGACCGCAGACTAGTCCCCCCCCCCCTGCACGGATACTTATTATCCCCCCCCACCACCCCTCCACGACTGGACACGGAGCTCCGCCGATGTACGCACCGGATTTAACCCACCGAAGAGCGTCGAAACCGGGGGGAGAGGGGCGGACTTTATCGCGCAGGTAGGGGTTTTCTGTCGTCTTGTTGTGTCTTGGTGGGGGGGGGTAAAAAATAAATAAAAAACGCGGAGAGGGTGCTCGTCTTCTCCCTAAATGGGCTCCGGGAAAAAAAACAACCGAGCCGTGTCCGCCCGCTGCGGTGCCTCGGCGGAGAAAGAAAAAAGAAAAAGCGCCTCAACTCCCGCGGCTCCTCTCGGGGAAGTGTTTGAGAGCCGCTGAAATAAAGCCCCGTTCATCTTTTGTCGCTGCTGCGCCGCAGTGCCGTGACTGTGACTGTGTGTGTGTGTGACTGTAGCCTACGTGCAAACTTGCTCGGGCAGCGACGTGTGAGCGGCACGTAGACGGCAGGGGCCGCGTATCGGACTCCCGTGATCAAAATATATAGTCCCGAGAGAGAGAGAGGGGTTTTGTTACAGCGATCAGATTTTATCGCTCCGGCTCGGAGACGCAGCTGTAATTGCAGGCATGACGTTAGTGAGAGACCAAAGACACCGGAACAAGAGCAAAACACCCCGTCCGATTATACACACACACATATATATATATATAAATATATGTAGTCTCTCTATTTTTTCTTTTAATCAAATTAATCTGAAGCTGGTGACTCAAGTTCCCTACAGCAGGATTAGGTAATATTTTTCCGCTTCAATTACTGGCTCCTTCTCTGTCTCCAGACCCGGATCATTAGCCCGTAGCAGTCTGTGTTATTCCTATATGGGCTCATTTGATCCGGTGTCTGTGTTGGGGGGGGGGGGGGGGGGGGGATGTTATATCTGCAGGGTCATTGTGGGATCAGAGCCGTCTGTTGTCTGCCGGCCGTCGGAGGGGTTAAACAGGTTTCGTTTCAGCGCACAGAGAGCGAGGGGTTCCCTGTCTAGGAAAGGAAAGATGAGTCCTCGCTGTTATTTTTATGGCTTTTACTGCTCGTCCAGAGCAACCTATTAATCATCGCTTTATGCGCCAGGATGACTTCACCTTGGAAACTGAGATTATAGGATTAGAGGTGTTAACTTTGATGACTACCTCTTTCTTTCTTTCTCTTCTCTTTCTCTCAGGACTGCCGGGGTTTAAGGAGGGCAGGTGGGGTGGGGGGATCATGGATAAAACTTTGCACATTCTCCAGAAATCCGCAGACGGTGTGCCGGCTGGGATCTCCCTGGATGTGAGTTTAAACATGGACGAAGGGGAAGACTTCGCGGAGCAGCAGATCGTGGGGCTGCCGGACAAAATACCTCTGGTGAAACCTTATTTCAAGAAGAAGCAGAGGAAATTGGACGCCAAATGCCTCCACCGCGCCCTGGGGGATCCGATACTGACCACTTTGCTGAGCACGGACACGCTGGTCTCCGGGGACGGGGTGTTTGTCCCCCGGACCCAGCCGGGCCGGACCCCCGGGAACCTGTGCGCGGCGGCCGTGGTGAAGCAGAACTGCATGGGCCCGGTGTGTCTCAAGGACCCGGCAGCGGCGGATGTCACCGCCGGGGCCGGGGTACCGGGCTTGATGCCCCGGGACGGTGACGTGGAAATAGCCGATACTACTGCGGAGCTGGAGGAGACCGAGCGGCGAGGGGAGCGGGCCAAGGTCCCCGATCCGACCGCCTTTCAGCCGAAGCCTGGCCTCAGGGCGGCCGGGAGCACGGTGACAATAACACCCCCCGTCAGGAATATACCTCCCATAGCTGCGCCCCAGGCCCCTCACCAGGAGGGGGGCATCAAAAGCAACGACCTCTTAACCTCTGGGGCTAAAAGCTTTCCAGTCAAAGACTGCACCGGTGCCCCGGACCCCCTTCCCCTCCTCCTGCAGCCGGACAAAGGGGTGCTGTTTCAGGACAAAAGTGAAGAGGCCTCCCTGGACCTGGTGTTTGAGTTGCTCACCCAGCTCCAGTATCACACGCACCAGTCAGACTCCGTGGACATTTGTGTGGATTTCCTCCAAGGACAGTGTGTTTATGGCAACGACTGTGCCCACCACCACACGGTCCTGCCCTACCACTGGCAGATCCACAGGGGCAGCAGTCAGGCGTGGCAGAGCATAGCAGACGACTCCCAGGAACAGCTGGAGAGACTCTACTGCAACCCGGACAATGAGCAAGTCAGGCTCAAGTTTCAGTAAGTATCCCTCTATAGTGTTTACTGCAACCTGCAGCATGTATACTCTGTTTACTGTATATACCCTGTGGGTAGATACAGGATCCTACAGATACAGGAAGTAGTGGCAGAGTATTTCTGTATTTCTGTTTTGGATCTGTTCCTGTGGGTAGGGGGCCAGTTCTCTTTCAGTTTAATCAGTTCAAACAGGAACTGAAACCATAATTCATGCACATGTGGAGGGGCATCCGTTTCCAACTTGTCTGTCTGTTTACTCAGCAGCACTTGAATATTATTTATAATAATATCTCTAATAAAAATTCTAACTAAAATCCTCACACTGGATTGATCAAGTTGGAAAGTACAACACATTACACCTACACCAGTACACAGCAGTGTCGTAAGCACTGCTGAAAAGGCCACGGTATAGTTAATTGATAGGTGCGTTGTTGCATTGTCAAAAGAAGGCCTACCTATGAATTAACAAATATTGGACACTTGTGACATGGCAACAATGGTGCAGGAAGCTGATAGGCTGCCTGGTATGATAAGCACTTCTGGTTTGGTGCTTTGGAAACAGTAGACCTCGACCCGAGGTTCCTCTTTGGTTTCACCCTCAGTGACAAACTGATGGCTTCGACTCCACAGCTGTTCTGTACATGTGTGGCTGGTGGACTGTAAACAAGTGACTGTGCACGTATGAGTTTCACTTTCACGGTTTCTAAAACAGAAAATGTGTCTTATTAATGCATGTGTGATAGTGTGTATCAGTGCCTTATCTCCTGTGTGTGTGTGTGTGTGTGTGTGTGTGTGTGTTTTCGGCCTTCACGTGTCTTCTAGTTAATGTGTATCATATCCGCTATCGTGCCATTGTGTAGACACGACACTCCATCTCCCAGCCCTGATATTGGTTATCTATTTCCTGTATTGCCCTGCTCCCAAACTCACCCTGTGATTGGCTGGAGCTCCGTCCAAACCAGACTTTACAGCACTCATGGCAGAAAGCTGTGAACCTCCATGACCCTCAGTTGCCTTTTGCGGTCACTGACACAGACGCACTTGGCAGCTTCTCTCCTTCCCTCAGTCATAGACATGCACACCACTGTGTACACTCACACACTGCTTGGCACGCAGACGCTCACACGAATCGGCTGCACAGAGGAGCTCATTGGCCTGCGGTGCTCACACGCACGTCTTTTTAGCAGACAGAGATAAATCTCTCTTTCACTCTCTCACACACCCACATAGATACACACACACACACACATGCAAACACTTGGCAAGCCCCAGTGGGGGGGGGGGGCATACAGGAGCATGCACTGCTTACCATGAAACTGTACTGTATGCAGGCCCATTCACACACGAGCACTCACACACAATGGGTACATCTACATGGACTCTGTTGACCTTATTCTTTGGACGGGTTGCTTATTGTTCATTCTGTCTATACTCCAGTTTACTATATTCACGACTGAAGATGACCCCTCCAGAGTAGCCCAAATGCCAAAGTCCAAGTTCCCTTTTAGCCTCGTATCTTATCCCATGATGGGAGTTCATGAAACTCTTGCAAAATATTGCCAGCAAACTCTTCTCTTTTCTGATGTCAGACATATTTTTCCTATGTAACGTTTAGGGCTGCCACTAATGATTATTTCAATCAACAATTCATCGGTCAAATATTTTATACATTAATTGTTAGGTCTGTAACATGTTCACAATCACAATTTCTAAAATGCCAATGTGACGTTCTTCAAATGTTTAGTTTTGTCTGACCAACAGTCCGAAACCCGAACATATTCACTTTACTATCACATAAGTTGCAGAAAAAGCAGCAAATCCTCACAGTTGAGAAGCTGGAACTAGACATTGTTTGGCATTTTTGCCTGAAAAAGTTTGTGGGATTCGCATTCATCAAAATGGTTGGCAGATTAATTTTCTGTTGATCGCTTAATCGTCTCACTGTTTTAGCTCTCGTCACCTTTGCAATTGCACAAAGGAGACCTATCAAGGCAGCTGAATTGTCGTGTGTGTCCCAAAAAAGCAAACATAGAGATTGTCATGTTTGATGAAGGCGTAGACTTATTTTTAAGAGACTAAAGTTTTATGTTCACTCAAGTGTGATTTCGTAATGTGTTAATGAAATCAGAACATTTGAACACTGTCTTCTTCTGCCACATTATTTGTCTAAATCGAGTTCAAAGTGCAGTCTACGTGTATATAGTTAATGACACTGCGTTATTTCATTATACTGTTAAACTGTCAACCACATCCACACCCCCGATCGCATCATCAGGTCCTTGACGATTAACTGAGTCCTTTGAGTGGCCATGTTTGCTTTGTTTATGTCTGTGTGGACTGTACACACTCACGCTCACGCACAGGTTTGCGTGTGTGTACAAAGATTTGTATGTGTCCGTGTGTTTGACTTGTTGACTCATGTTTTCAACTGATGCTCTATGCAAAGTGCACATTGCTCAACAAACAGGATATGCACCTGGTGGTGTAAACCCAAATTCTTCAGACCCCTTTTGAGTGTTTTACACTCTCATACAGTCAGACGGGATCATCTTGCTCACTTGACTGAAACTCCAGTAGAAACTAGAAACGCTAGAGTGCATTTGACATATATTGGTCGTCATTATAATAACAATAATGATTATTTTCCGTTGTATTGAGCAATAGTCATTTAGTTTCAAGTGTGCACTAAACATTTTGCAGAGCACATATTTTTATTTGTTACAAGGTTCGATTAGCACATACACACGCTATTAGAGATATTTCTTTTGATGTTATATCTGATATTTTATAGGTTGGGTCTGACATCTTCTCTGATAAGTAGTTTTTGAAGCCTTGTCACACACTTTCAAGTTTTGTTACTATCTAGATTATCACTGAATTCACACTCCTTTTCACCTAATTATACTGTTCCAGGCGCTGTCAACCCATGATACGGTGTCAAATACATTGTCATCATGGATATTCTTTATCATATTTGACTGTTTGAGAATGGTGGAGTGAAAACATGACGTAGAACATTTACATTCCTGAAACACATGACTTATCTGATGAATAACACACACAGGTTTTTATTGCGTGTTTAGGCACTCATCTACAGCAAGTAAACACTGCTGTATTTCTGGTTTAAAAACTGGTTTATTGTATTATTTCCCTTTTTTAGTCCAGTGCTTATTTACACTACAGACTAGGACTGAAAATATGACCTGCCTCTAGTGGGAGTGAATATTATTAAATCGTTTTCGTTTCTGTGATATGTTGACGCCGTCTCAGCATTGGTTTGGAGCTGAGCAGCCTATCGGGTGATTCGAGACAAGCAAGAAAGTCCGTAAACTGCACAGTGCTCACACTCTTCTGGTTATTCGAAGCTCAGTTCAGTCATTTACGCGAAGCTTTGTGTTGCGCTGGGTGTGTGTGAGAGCTCTTTTGATACTTTTCTTTAGAGACACAACCCAGCCTGTCTTTTCATGCATGCAAGTACACACACACACACACACACACTAGGCAAAGGCATCACCGTGGTTACCACAGCCAAATGATAACATCGTTAGTGATCTAAAGAGCAGCAGATGACTTAACAAGCTCTACTGTCGGTATGGCAACGCAGGCCTGTTTTGCCTTCTGCCGTGCGTGTGTGTGTGTGTGTGCGTGCTCGTAGGACAAGGAGTGGATGGCATTTTTGTGTGCCTGCATCTGATGACGTCCCGCACAGCCTATTGTGGTGTGTGTGAGTCTGTGCTGAGCTGTTCCCGTGTGTGTATGATCCATAGCACAGGTTAATCCTATCCATATGATAAGCAGGAATGAAAGTCTGGCTAATCTGCCTTCGGCATGAACTCAGCAGTAAGGAGGAATGTCAGTCATTGCTTCTAAAAGTTATACCGTGATAATCTTCGTCAGTACAGTTGCTTGTTAACAGATCTGCTGTAGTGTGTGTGTGTGTGTGTGTGTGTGTGTGTGTGAAAAAGAGAGAGAGAGAGAAAATATGAAAAAACATCAGCACTTTTATTTCACATTGGCTGATTTAGAAGGGTATTACGTGATGTTTGTTATTTACAGGAAAATACAATTTTGAGCCGAATCCCCTATAATTAGGTCAATTTCCTGTAATATCTGCGTAAGAGCCAACTTTATGACTTGGAAAACATCTTGCTGATTTTCACGTAACCATGACGAAGCTCACAATTTTCATACGTGTGTGTGAGAGAGAGCGATTGATAGACTCTTTTGTCGGCCAGGTGATAAAAGCCTTGCTTTTCATTAACTGACATACAGAGTCACTGAGCACCAAGGGCAGAGCGACCTGACACCAAGGTGTGTGTGTGTGTGTGTGTGTGTGTGTGTGTGTGTGTGTGTGTGTGTGTGTGTGTGTGTGTGTGTGTGTTTTTATCGCGGGGGATTCCATGTTACCTCATTGTGTCACGAATCAAAGAAAATCAAGAATGGTTGTGTCTATGGGAGCTTGTTTGCGTGAGGTGATT